>CM039136.1:4338859-4406359 GCA_022036555.1 Microstegium vimineum
AGAAGTGGGAGGGGCTATAAATAGACCCTCTGAAAACTGCCTCGGGCTGGCAATTTAAGTTGGCGACGGACGCTCCGTCGACTAGGCGACGGACGCTCCGTCGCATGCCCAACGGCTAGTTTCTGTTCATAGTTGAGGCAACGGACGCTCCGGCGCCTAGGCGACGGACGGTCCGACGCCTCTGTCTAACGGCTAGTTCTGACACACTGTTCCCAGCGACAGACGCTACGTCACTGGGCGACGGACACTCAGCCACAGCGTCCGACGCTGAGTTCTGGCTAGGGTTGAAAAACACCCTCTCTGGAAGGTTGATGGACGCTCTTCCCAGCGTCCGACGCCTGGCCGACGGACAGCGTCCGACGGACCCTGAAAGTCTTAGCCAGAAAACATCCCCTCTGGAAGGCCGACGGACGCTGTGGACTCAATCACCCAGCGTCCGGCGCCTTTGTCCGACGCGACGGACAGCGTCCGGCGCCCCTGCCAGGAGCGTCCGACGCCCAGAAAACGATTTTGACAACTCCGTTTTTCGTCGCGATGAAAATGGAAGTTGTTCTAGGCTATCTTACGGTCACCATAGGCTTGCTTAGAGCTAAGGAAGTCAAGTGTGCACCACACCTAAACATGAAGCTTTCCTAAGTCAAGCTACTAATCTCAACCCCTCTTAATAGTACGGTCAAAGATAAAAAGAGAAGCCCTATCTAATTCTAAGTGCCCTTCATCTCCTTATGGCACTTAGCCTATCATTCTAGGGTCTTCATCATGTCTCCTTAAAAACCGAAACGATATCCATCTTGGGGGCTAAGTGATAACCATTAGAGCTCATTCTCTTTGATCACTATGGCTAAGCTACGCATAGCCTCTGCAAAACACACGTTAGCCATAATAATCTCTAATTGTCGTTAATCACCGAAATCAACTAGGGCCATGATTCTTCACCTTCACTGCTGGTTCGTGGCAGAACCGGCAGTGAAGCTCATCATCACTGCCGGTTCATGGCTGGAAAAATCAGTGAAGCGTCTCTGCCCTTTCACTACCAGTTCCAGCCACGAACCGGCAGTGAAGCTCCTCATCACTGTCGGTTCGTGGCTGAAACCGGCAGTGATAACACGGACACTTTAACTGCCGGTTTTAGCCACGAACCGACAGTGATGAAGAGCTTCACTGCCAGTTCGTGGCTGGAACCAACAGTGAAAGGCAGAGACGAACCGGCAGTGATAACACGGACACTTTCACTGCCGGTTTTAGCCACGAACCGGCAGTGATGAGGAGCTTCACTGCCGGTTCGTGGCTGGAAGTGACAGTGATGCACCTGGACACTGATTTTTTTTATTTTTGTAAACAACCTCGGATGAAAAAACTTTCTATATGAAAGTTGTAGATCTAGAAAAGTTATGAAACTTTGTAGTTGATAACTTTTTCATTTGAAATCATCTTATCATCGAAAAATACGTTCGAATATGTCAAATTTGAAATTCAAAATTTTGTAAACAACCTCGAATGGAAAAACTTGCTACATAAAAGTTGTAGTTCTCAAAAAGTTATGAAACTGTGTAGTTTCCAACTTTTTCATTTGAATTCGTTTATTGGCTCAAACAATCAATTTACACTCGATTTAGTATAGAATAAGGTGAACTAAAACCGAATCTAGACACAAGTGACTTATAAGTTGAGTGGTAGAAGAGGGTATGCGCGAGGCTGAGGTCGAGAGTTCAAATCCCCAACAGAGACGTGCGGGCGGGTTTACCAAGGGGCCTCTCCCATAATTTAAATCTTTTTTTTCTATTTTAGAAATGTGATTTTTGGACACCATCATCACTGTCGGTTCGTACCGGCAGTGATGTGGATCATCACTGCCGGTTTTTTCTATTTTAAAAATGTAATTTCTGGACACCATCATCACTGTTGGTTCGTAACGAACCGACCGGCAGTGATGTGATTACCTCATCACTGCCTTTTTGGTTGTGCCGGTTCAAAAAACGCCACTGATTGAGGTTTTTGAACCGGCACTGATTTGCTTTTGTGTAGTAGTGAATTAAGCGGTTACAGCAGCACTGCTTTACCAAATTTATAAAAACCATGCAGCAATAATTGACACTGACATAATTTTGAACTTTATATGATAGGTATTTTATTGTGCTCGATGACATGCAGAACATGTGGACATGGAATGTAATCAGTTGTATTTTACCCAATAATAACTTTGGCAGTCGGATATTGACGACAACTCACAGCAAGGTTGTAGCGGAGTCATGTTGCATACGTCCCTATGATGTTATCCATAAGATGGATGCTCTTAGCATGAATGATTCCAAAAGATTATTTGCTAATACAGTATCTGTTTCAGAAAAACATTTGCTCCTTGAAGATTCTGATGACATGTTAAAAATATGCGGTGGCATTCCGTTGGCAATTATTCTTACAGCCGGATTATTATCTTCAACGTATGCTAATAATTCAGGAGTTTTGAAGAAACTTGGACAATCTATTATTTCAGCGCCTGATCAATATTGCATATCAGAAGGTATGAGAAGGATACTGGACATGAGTTATGCTGATCTGCCTCTACCTTTAAAGTCTTGCTTTCTGTATCTGAGTGCTTTTCCAAAAGATTATACCATCAAGAAAGCCTGTCTGATACGGAGATGGATAGCTGAAGGATTCATCCCACAATGGGATCAAAGAAATTTGTGTGAAACAGGCGAGAGCTACTTCAACATGCTTATTTGTAGGAGACTGATTCAGCCCGTTTTTGACTACCATGATGATCAACCGATGGGATGTACTGTCCATGGTGTGATTAGTGATTTCATCAAGTCACTTGCAAATGAAGAAAACTTCGTTACAGCAAATGTAGAATTGGGATCCTTACCATTATTTCCATGTGAAAGGGTTCGACGATACTCACTTGACTACCGCTACCAAGACGAAGTTGACACCTTGACCTTAAGAACCAGACAGCTATCAAGACTGCGATCCCTCACGGTTTTTGGGGATGCTGGAGGGATCCCAGATTTTTCAGCCTTCAAACTAATAAGAGTGTTGGATCTTGAAGGTATTGAGCAATTGAAGTACTACCAATTGAAAAGCATTGGGAATTTGCTGCTACTAAGATATTTGGGACTAAAGGGAACTGTTTCCCCTTCCACCAAAGTGCCCGAAGACATTATGGCCCTAGAGTATTTGGTGACCTTAGATTTGAGGCGAAACAGGGTGAGGCATTTACCAGCATTTAGGACATCAAAGCTGGTGTCTCTACTCATCGATGGCGTGGAACTGCAGAGAGGAATGGGTGAAATGCAAGAATTGGAAGAGCTGTCAACAGTCCTTGTTAGTGTGAACTCATCGGCAACATTAGATGCCGCAGCAGAGTTTGTTGCCAAGTCGAAAGAGTTAAAGAAACTTGGTATTAAATTTCTAAGAGGTGGTTGCGGCAGTGGATTCTATGGATTAAAAGTGATGAATTTGCTTCACGAGGTCGGGAAATCAAACTTGCACTCTCTCTTTCTTGATGGATACCATAGCAACTTATTACTTGACTTTTTGCCACTGAATCATTGGTGGGTCAACACAAGGCCTCGCCTCCTCCGAAAGTTTGAGCTGAGGATCTATGACTACATTGGAAAAGTTGTTGAGAGGTTGCCATACCTCGTAGAGCTCACGCACTTGCTTATCGGACTTGACGGTGAGAGAGCAGGAGCACCAGTTCTCCATGTGCTGGCAAACTTGCCTAACCTAGTCGTTCTCAAGGTCAACTCAACTAAAGATAACAACAGAAGAGGACCGTGCATCATCCACAAGGATGAATTTCGGTGCCTAAAGGTGTTCTGGTTCATGTGTTCGGGTGGTGCGATGGCGCTGAGATTTGTACAAGGAGCCATGCCACACCTCCGAAGGCTTCGGCTCTACTTCAATGCACGGAGAACAAGGGAGTTGTATGGCAGGATTGGCAGCACGGAGTTTCATTTCGGCATCCACCACCTCTGCAGTCTCGTAGAGGTACGTGCCACTATCGACTGTTTACATTCCAGACATTCTGAGGTGGATTCTGTAGAGGCAGCTCTTAGAGCCGATGTAGCCGAGATCCCCGGTCGTCCCAAGCTGAAACTCAGCAGAGAAAATAATGAAGACTGGATGCTAAACTTTCTATTTCGTGCTAAAGCCTCGGATGTGCACGATGCGAAGAATGACAGCAGGCAGGTAGAAGTACCGGTAGCTCAGATCCCCAACAAATCTGTACTGAAAAAGAGCAGAGAAGACGATGGCCAAATGATAAAGGATGACGGCCAGCACTCCGACAACTGACGACGACGGTCACAAGACAAATATATACTGATCGTTGCATGCATGATCTTCATCAACTCAAATCTGACGACGTTTCAACATTCTCTTGTCGCACTGCTTCTGCTTGTAGCATGGACTCTCCGATACATGCTAGTATCAACTATTTCGTCTCTGCGTCACGTTTTTATTTTCTAGCTATAAGTCTAAACTTCTTTGTGGACTGTTAGATGATTTGGAATAAAAATCCGATGACTACCCATAATTATTATTGGCATGTATGAAGGGATAGACTAAGTGGATATAGGTAAATCAAAGCGATAAAACCATCTTGAGATGAACAATTATTCAAATTATATACATTTAGAACATTAAGCAACCAGTAATATATTTGTATTCAAAGTGCTTATGAGGTGATATTTCATCCTTTAGCAAATGACAACATATTGTAAGAGAAATTAAAGGTTAAAATCTAATCTGTATGACTTTTCTCTAATCAAAATACCCTTATGCTTTGTAAAAAAAAAAACTCCTATACAGCTTGGGTACACAAAACAAACACACTAATGACTAGCAATGTAATTTGAAGACTAGATCGACATCCAATGTTCATGTGAAAAAAAACTCATTTGCAACCTTTTACAAGTGTTGGACAGCATACACTTATTAGTGGGAGGAGACTTGGGATGAACAAACCTTAGTGCCTTATAAAATCTAATGTTAGAAGTGAGTTTACAAAAGCGTTGAAAATGCCAGTCTTCTGTTTCATTTCCTAATCCATAACAACCTCTTTCACATAGTCACATTTTCCATCTATCTATTTTCATCTCTCTTTCGCACGTGCGGCACGATATATGGCCCACCAGATATGGCCCGCGTTTAGTGTCGATGGTCCAGTTGAGCGTCACCGTGCCAGGCCGCCATGAACGGGCACGTCTAGTCTAGGGTCTTTCTGCGCACGATGGGCTCCCACTTCGCAGCAGTCACCCGTTTGTTGCCATTCGCGCCGCGGGAGCCAGCGGACCGTCGTGCACAGTGAGCAGTGCCGCCGCAGCCACACTGGTCTGGGCAAGCGAGCGACTAGCTGTCGGTCTTTTTCACTTCACGTCTGTGCTTGACTTGCTAGTGTTGCACTGTTGCTGTGGAGGGCATCCCATCTTCCCATGCTCCCAAGTTCCCAACTGAAAAAAAAATCCAGATGTGTCAATAAAATTTCAAAAAAAATAAATAGATGGATGATAAAAAAAAGCTCCATGTTCGTGTAAACTTTGAGATGCAACAAAAATCTATGTAAGTAAGAAGGTCAAAAAATCAAATCAGTATTTGAATAGTTTTTCAGATGAGACATGACCGCAATTATTCCAAGTTCTGATTTCATTTGCATAGATTTTTGTTACATCTTAACATTTATTTATATTAACATAGAACTTTTTATCATCTATCCACTCATATCTTTGTTGCAATTTTCTGAAGAAACGCACCTAACCATCTTGACTCCGCTAGTAAAGAAAAATGAAAATTTGAATTAGTAATTAGATTTAGTTAATTTATGCAATCTTTGATGGCCAAATAACTTTTTTAAGCAATAAATTATATGTAAGGCATAGGGATAACTTTGTTGCGTTCATTCTGGTGCATAATATTTTTCTATTATCTAGTGTAAGTTTTGTTTGAGTTACATTCAAATTCCATTTAAATTTGGCATTGTTGCAAAATAATCAAAGAAAACAAAAACTATGATATCTTTTTTAAGTGGAAATTGGTAAAAAAAAAACTACGGTTGGTTTTTGTTTCCTTTTTATATATTTTTAATTTTTTTGCGAAATTTTTTGGATTTTATTAACATAGGAAAAGAACTAATACATCCAACCCCCATAAAAGGGCACCCCTCAGGGAAATAAAAATTGCAGATAAGTCCTCTAGAGGACCGCACAGCCTTCGACGTCGTTGACCGATGTTGTCGTAAGCCAGTCCTTCACCTCCCGCAATGAAGACATAGAATGAAGCTCATGGCCGAATTTTGGATCGACGAAGAATCTTCAAGGAGCCCATAAAAACACGTCCAATGCGTGTTCACCTGTTTGCTTGGTTTATCAACCGACTTATCAGCCATCGAAACAGTGTTTTTGTCTCATAGAAAAACAAAAAAAAACATCAGTCGTGGCTTATCAACCAAAAAACGGCCACACGAACAGACCGTTGTTGATTCGTCCCGTTAGCCAATTGAACTGCAGTAAGATGCACACTCTAATTATTTTGCAGTTCTGATTTCAATCACATAACCCCAATCCATAATTCCTAATATAGGGAAAGAAGTTCATTGACATATACACCCAGGTAATCTTATCGGAGATTTGGGTATTTCTTACTGTTACCACTTACCAGATGTGGGCTCTAGATCAAAATTTGCACTTTCTATTATCTAAAAAATGTTCAAAATCCGTAAGGCTCGGATTCCATCTTTTATGATTGTTGAAGGAGCCAATATTCATATGGGCCAATTTCCCATAGAAGAGACCCGATAAGGGCTAGTATAGTGGCTTGTCAATTTCACCCCGTAAATCACTTTCTGCCTATATAAATGCCAAGAGCATGAGGGCAAGAGGACTCTTGTGTAACTCTGACAGACAAACACTAATTGCCTTTTCACGCTCTTTCCCTAATTTGATTCAGTAATAATTTTCCCAGCAATGATCAATCAAAGTAGATAGTTAATTTTATTTTGGAATTTTCATTTAAGGAATATCGCAATTGGCCTAGAAAACAAAAATACTTGCACCTCATAACTGAATTCCCTTGATGCTCAGCTATCCAATGCAGTATTACCACGATTCATCGAACACCTCTAAGCAGTGGCGGAGCGTGGATACGAATCAAGAGGGGGCTATTTTAATATACGTGCTACTGTAGCAGCCGAGGACAGGCATACACGGCTTCTCTGGCCTTTCTCCTTTGCAGTCAATAGTGCATCTACTCATACTCTGACCTTTCTCCTTTGCAGTCAATAGTATGTCCTGTCTTTTCTTTTGTTTTTCACTGCACCTATCTATTCTTTGTGAGGGATTGCATGCATTCTCACTTTATTGAGAGATTTAGCTATATGGCCCTGAAAATAATGTCTCTTTGATATATGGCATCTTTTTTTTGAACTTTGTTCCATGACCCTGAAATTAACTTTTTTTAGCTCTATGACCTTCTGTTACATCTGAACACTTAACGGTGTTAACTATGGCGTAAAAAGTCCATTTTACCCCTGGACCGAAAAAAAATAAAATAGAGTGCTCTTGTTTCAGCAGCATGCATCAGCTGTCCACATTTTTGGGCAATGGCGAGCATGTAGAAAGAAAAATCATTTAGCACTGTACTGGAAAAAAATCACAAATGCATTCTAATGAACCATAGGTTTCAAACTCACATAAACAAGGTCTCAAATAATGTTTCACAAATTCACCATAGTCTAACAAATTCACCATAGTCTAATCCACCATAATCTCACAAATCCATCATTGTCTAAATTTAAACATACATTGGTATCACATACAACGAGCAAATTCAATAAGCATATCTCAAATCAAAGACTAAGCCTTCTTTTGCTTCATGTGCTCATTGGAGGGCTGCTAAGAATCACTGCCTTGCTTCTTGTACCCATCAATGGGCTGTCAAGTGGCACCTTGGGAATATCAACGCTTTTATTCTTTGGAAGACCAAGCTTCTTCTTGATGGGTGACCGCCTCCTTTGAACTTGAGCAAGTTGATCTTCATGTGAAGCAATAGGAAGTGGGTCAGGCCGATTTGACCCACTTCTTGACCTACAGATTTCATACATTATCCACAATTTAGACAAGAGGAAAAAAAAATGGAAGAATGCAATTGAGCTTTACAGTTAGAATTTGCTATCTCTGAGACTATGGGGCTCCAAGCTGAGAGAATGAGAGAGATATAGGACTTTTAGTAGTGTGTAGTCCACTTGAATCGCTGGACTTTCAGTAAAGTGTAATCTTAATGACACAAAATATAACATACAGATTAATAGTTTATTTAACATGACTGGTATTAATATGACCATCCCAGCACAACAGGTAGCTGAATAGCACGAAAAACAACGGAGCAGACAAACATGTAACAGCATCTCATAAAAAGATTATGTAGAAACTGTCCTTAAAAAGCCTAAATGTTCAGAACGGCTATATTTCTGAAATCTATTAAGTAGGCTGGCACAAGTCACCAAATAGCAATGTTTTCTATTACTATTTTAGAACACGCCAACAAGAAAACAAAGGCTTGCTTCCATCAATATAATAGAGGTAGCAGTAGCTCCCAATTCCAAGCTTTTACTAATACATTAGTCTACCTAAGTAAAATTAGTGCATCAGTGACTCATCCAACCAAACAGAAGTTAGTAACACATGAAAACAGAAACAACTATATCTTTTGCAGTGTATTTTTCTTTTATGCTAACAAAACACAACTAAGAACTAATTTACCATTGTACTGTGTTCTTTTCCCAGAATATATTGTATGTTGTACAACTTTTTACTTGATATAAACTAAAATAACCTCATAGTTAGATCCCAATAGAATTGCTCACTACCTTCGGTTGTCTCCAGGATACACCCCCTACGAAAATCTTCCTGCAAAATCACATACGAGGATGCACCAAACCAAAACTATCAACCACACCTAATCCAATACAACAGACCGGACCATACACAAAAAAAACTAGATACAAAGGAACTCACCCCGATGCACCACCACCACCAGAATCTGCATCCCTCCCATCGTCGCCACCAGCATCAACATTCCCAACGGCCTCCAGATAGGTGAACTTAGAAATAATAATTGTGACTCAGTTTGCCGGGAAGGGGCAGATCCGGCGGATCCGGAGCTGGAGAACCCGGCGGCGGCAGCTCCTTGGCTGGGAACGGCGGCGGCTCTCTCTGCCATCAGGAAATAATAATTGTGACTCAGTTTGCCGGGAAGGGGGAGCTGGAGAACCCGGCGGCGGCGCCCCTTGGACGGCGGCGGCGACGGCTCCTTGGCTGGGAACGGCGGCGGCGGCTCCCTTTGCCATCGGGTTTGTTTTTTTGCGTGGGGCGCCGTGTGTGCGTGCGTGAGTCAATCTGGATGCGTGAGCGTGAGGCTGGTGTCTTCCCTTACTTAAGGGTAATTATGTCTTTTTGCATGCCAACAAGTGGACAATCTAACAGAATACCCTAACAAAGTTGACAGAAGGCCACAGAGCTAAGAAAAATTAATTTAAAGGTCACATAGCAAAGTTCAAAAAAAAGAGGGCATACACCAAAGAGGCATTATTTTCAGGACCATGTAGCTAAATCTCTCCACTTTCTTTGGTTAGAGGAAGGGGGGCCAGTGCCCAGTTTGACCTCTTTGGTGCCTCTAAGGCAAGACAAACGCGGTATAAGCTATACGAATTGGCTGAACAAGGAAACAGATGAAGTTGATTATAAGTTTTAGAGAATAATCACTCCCTAGTTCCTCGCTCCAAGTTGTTTCTAAGTTCTATGGCCCTGGTTGGATTGACTAAAAAACCTAGCATCTAAGGAAAGCTTAATGTAATAGAAACAATCCAGCTTATAGTCAATTTTGAACTATTCAACAACCTAACTTATAAAAGGCTACTAACTAGTTCTCTCCGGTTATTGCAGCTTATAAAAAATTTAGCCGATCCAAACATATATCTGACTGTAAAAGCAAAAGCAAAAACGCACTCAATGACTCAATTCACCAAACACCTGGCGAACAATAAGGGAACCAGCCTAATGTAAAAAAACGAGCAAACTAGTCAACTCCCATAATCGAGGCTGGCAAGCGGTTGCACGCTCAACGTGCTCATCATGCCGGCGCCGACAGAGAAGCGCAGGTCCGAGATCGCCGACCATATTCACGAGGGACGGAGTCCGCCGCCCTTGGCCTGCCCATCCGCTTCCACCACCTCCCGGTAGCGGGCCCCCGGCAATGGCTACCTACTCAGGCCCCGAGGAGTTCATCTCCCTCAACGTGCAGCCGTACGTGCCCCATGTGAGGCCGTCCGTGGTCGCCCTGGCATGCCCGGTGGCCGCGGTCATGGTCGACATCTTCTGCACGCCACTGCTCGACACGACGCGGGACCTCGGCGTCCCGACCTCATCTGCAGTGGGGCCATATGCGTGCTCCTGCTGCACTCCCCGACGCTCGACGACGAGTTTGAGGACATGGACGCCGACGCAATTCGCGTATCAGGGCTCCCGCTGGTGCCCCCGTCTTGCCTTCCATCAAGACTGGTGGGCAGGAAGGTCCTGACGTACAGGTGGTTCCTGTACAATAGCAAGCCGCCGACATCTTCGTCAACACCGTCGCCGAGCTCAAGCCATGCGTGCTCGCGACCATCGCCAACGGGCGGTGCACGCGTGACCGCGCTCCGACGGTGTATGCCGTCGGGACAGTCCTCGCCGTGACCATTATATTACTACTCCACCGCAGGCGAACGTGGAGCAACAACAGAAGGAGCACGAGTGTGTGCGGTGGTTGCACTCGCAGCCACCGGCGTCCGTGTTGTTCCTCTGCTTCGGCAGCTAGCGCGCGGTTCTTTACCGCGCGACAGGCGCACGAGACCGCGCACATGCTGGATCGCAGCAGCCACGGCAGCGCACGAGTCCGCGCATATGTTGGATCGCAGCGGCCACCGTTTCCTGTGGGTGCTTCATGGGCCGCTGGAGCACGACACGAGGCTGTCCTCCGACGGAGACCTCACCGAGCTGCTCTCGCCGGGGTTCTCGGAGAGGACCAAGGGCAGGGGCTCCTGTGGCCGAAGTGGGCACCGCAGAAGGAGATCCTGGCACACGCCGCCGTGGCGGGGTTCGTCACACACTGCGGCTGGAACTTGGTGCTCGAGAGCCTATGGTTCGGCGTGCTCATGCTGCCGTGGTCGTGGGCGGCCGAGCAGCACTACAACGCATTCACGCCATGGAGGTGTGTCGGAAGTAGGACAACTTCGTGGAGGCTACCGATCTGGAGCGGGCAGTCTGAGCTTTCATGGGAGGCGCTGTGGGAGGACGGCGAGAGAGAAGGCGAGGGAGATGAAGGCGGCTTGCCGGAGGGCAGTTGAGGAGAGCGGCTCATCGTATGCGTCCTTGCAGAGACTCTGTGACGCACTCCATCAAAGTGCAGTGCTGCCAAGAATGTTTACTCAGGAAAGTACATGATAATAGTTCCATCAAAGTGTTCCAGCTTCAGGTGTGTGTGTGTTCAACCCAACTTTCTATAATCTAGGCTATCGACCATCACTTTGTTGATGTTGTAAGAACATTCTGTTCAAAATAATGATCTGTTTTTGCTGATGTAATCTGTTCAACATTTTGTAGAAGAGAATTTCATTGCAGTCTCTGCTATGGACATAACCATATTTAGATGCATTTGTATTCATCTCAATCCATATAAGTTGGAGTATAATAGAAAAACTTAGTCTAATTTGTTTTCGGACGACAGCATTAAGACGGAGATGATGTCAACGCTATGTAATAGTTTTCTCCGGTCTCTTTTCCATTTTGTTGTGGTTAGATCTGGTTACAATGAAAAACTAAGGAGAATAATTTTCAGACCAATCTTCCTCATTCTTTGGTGGCAGAAAGAATAAAGAAGACACTACAAAGAAGAAATTCCTTAATTCCGTCTACAGAAATATTGGTCGTCGTTTAATTCAGAGTGCTTTCTAACGTGTCGATGTATCCAGCTATCATAAAATATAATTCTTCTTTTATCGAAAAAATCTATGCACACTTACCCTTATGAAAGACACGCACCCAACTCTACCCTATGAGCATCTTTCAAGACTAGACGACTATCACTAAAAGTACGACGTCATTAATTAGATCCTACAATATTCGCTCGAGGAGTTGAACCCAAGACATAGGTGCTAGTAATACTCCTATAATCACAACCACTAGGCTTTCGCTTTAGAAACCTACTTCAAAGTAGGAAATTTGTAGTTAGAAATAAACCTACTTTGACTACAAATTTCTTTTACAATATCTTATCATCAACTTTATGTTTAAGAACTTATAACCAATGTGGTTAGTCATCAAATCAAAGCTTATAACCAATCGTGCTTATAATCCCCGTACTGACAATGATGTGCGGGCTAGTACGTGCCAACAATAAGCGCCATGTTTGTTTGGCTTATCAACCATTGAAATAATATTTTTCTCTCACAATAAAATAGTTAAAAACAACATCAACCGGCTTATCAGCCATCGAAACCATCACTTGAATGGGGCAAAATATGTTAGTCCAAATTCGTTCATACGACTATAATTGGGATGCAACAATAATCAGCTACTACTATAAAGCATTTTGTCCCATCATCTCATTTAACTGGGATATTTATAACTATAACTAGGATGCAACAATAATCTACTCCGTCCCTCTCAAATTATAAGTGGAGAATGAAAATAGGAATTGTTGGAGAGTTTTTTTAATCATCTAACTAAAAACTAGGGATTAGGAATAGATTTAGGAAACTCTTGGAGGTACAAGTACTTTTGTGATTTGTACATATTGTTGTTTTTGCGTCACTATAAAAGCTATTGTTAATTGTCTTTATGCTAACCCAACATGCCAACACAATACAGATTTGTGGTTTTTATTCGGGAAGCTGAAAATTGCTGTCCTCAGAAGTTGCAACATAGCAGTCGCCTGAAAGGTTCAGGCACTGGATTTTAATAACACACGATTACATAGCAGTTGACCCGCGAAAAGACAATAACGAAACAAAAAACCAGCTAATCGAGCATTATTCCATATTGAAAACCGTACGATGATCATGCAGCAGGGACCGAACGAGGCAGAGCTTTGCTTGGCTAGGCCTAGGCTAGCTAGCCTTGAGCTTGCCGATGAACTCCTGCATGCTCCGGTAGCTGCTGCCTCCGTCGGCGACGGCAATGGCGGCCTCCTGGCTGGCCCTGGCGGCCCGTGCCCTGACAGCGGCTTCAGCCATGGCCGCCTTAACCTTCTCCCCAATCTCCCTCCCGCCCACTACCCCATCCTCGCCGTCCCAGCTCCACCGCTCCATCCACACCCCAACGCCGCCGCTCTCCAGCGCGATGGCGTTCACGCGCTGGTCGCCGCCGCGCGGCCACGCTAGTAGCGGCACACCGCACGCCGCCGCCTCCGTCACGGAGTTCCACCCGCTGTGGATCAGGAACATCCCCACGGCGGGGTGGCGAAGCACGGCCTCCTGCTCCACCCACCCCTTCGTCACCAGGCCGCCGCGCCACTTCACCCGCTCCAGGAACTCGTCGCCGAGGACGTCGCGTGGCTCCGCTGTGTCCTCGCTGTCCACCACCGTCGTCTTGAGGACCCACAGGAACCGGCACCCGCTCGCCTCTAGCCCCGCCCTCATCTCGCGGATCTGCTCGTGGCTCACGGCGATTCGGCTCCCGAATGCCACGTACACCACTGACCTCGCCGGCTGCTCCCCCAGCCAAGCAATGACAGTGGAGGAGGCCGATGGCGATTTCTCACCGCCGTCCTCTGTGGGTGACGATGACGACTTGAGCATGCCGATGGCGTACACCTGCGGGAACCCAGGGACCACCTTGCCATCTCTCAGGGCGGCAAGCGCCATGGGTTCCAGTGCGTCGAACGTGTTCACCAGGATGCCATCGGGCTTGGCTCAGAGCGCGGCCGCTGTCGATGAACTGCTTCGTGAAGAGGTGGTTCAGATCGTGCAGCGGCTGCGGGAGGGGAGGGAGGACTGCCGGATGCGACGCACGCCGGGGATGTCAACGTCGCCGACGCCACCGTCTGCTGCACCACCAGCGTCGTCCTCGTCCTGCACCACCAGCGTCGTCACCGTCTGCTGCGCCACGACGCGGGGTGGTGGGCGCCGGCGATGAGCCGGTCCAGGAGGTGGGCGGAGCGGCGCAGGGCCTCCCACCGGAGCAGAAACGGGTCGGTGCCGGCCGGGAACTCGGAGGCGGCG
Organism: Microstegium vimineum; assembly: GCA_022036555.1. Taxonomy (NCBI): domain Eukaryota; kingdom Viridiplantae; phylum Streptophyta; class Magnoliopsida; order Poales; family Poaceae; genus Microstegium; species Microstegium vimineum. The sequence continues at coordinate 4,353,117 of CM039136.1, forward strand.
TCCAGCGGCAGGAGGTTGAAGTCGACGCGCTGGATGCGTGGGGACGCCGCGAACAGCGCCGACAAGTGGTCGGCCTCGGCGGCGGACACGGTCGGGAGGGCGGTCATGACGGAGCAGTGGACGCCCTGGCTTGACAGAGCCGTGATGAAGCGGCAGAAGGGCACGAGGTGGCCCATCCGGCGCTTGGGACGGACATGACGTGCGCCACGCCGCCAACGTCGAGCTCTCCGGGGATCGCCGCCATTGACCGTACTGCTCGTGGTTTCTTCTTCGCGATCGACGAGCTCGCCGTTCCGCTGTAAGTATGTGGTTTGGTTTCCAGTGGGAGCAGAGCGTGGAAGTTGGAACTATGCCAATATAGCACGTGGCAGGCGCCATGCTTATTACGTTAATTAGATTAACTTGTAGTACGGAGTAGGTGTTTGTTGTGAGTGATATAAAATAATAAATTTATAGACAAATGACATGCAAATATATCAATAATCTCAATTGCTTGCACAGTTGCACCAAGTTTATTAGCACAACATACAGTAGTAGCTCACAGGACTTAGTACATCATATAGATTCATAATTAGCACAATTGATCTGCTTTTGGTTGGTCTTAGAACTATGCAAGCTATATACTGTTGCTGGACTGCCGGACGCAAGGCACGGTCGACCGCTCCCCAGGCACTGTCGCACTGAGGCACGTCCGCATGTGTCTGGCTGTGTTTTAGTTCCCAAAAATTTTGCGAAAAGAGCACAGTAGTGTTTTCGGCTTTATTTGGTAAATATTGTCCAAATATAACGTAACTAGATTCAAAAGATTCGTCTCGGGATTTACAGACAAACTGTGTAATTAGTTTTATTTTTTACTTATATTTAACACTTTATGCATGTGTTTAAAGATTCGATGTGATGAGGAATCTTGTAAAGTTGAGATGAACTACACAGGGCCAAACTTGCGTGGGGAGCCGCGCTCAGGCAGGTGCATCCGGACGCGACGCAACATCATGTGGCCCATATGCATCTTTTGGACAGGAAGCAACCGGGCCTGCTTCGGTTCACGTGAGAAAAAAATAGGGCGCCACTAGCGTCCGGACGTCCGGTGCATGTTTGCTTCCGGACGCTCCAGCACCAGTGTACGGAAACGGCATCAGTATGCGTGCCCGTGCCTCTCTGCAAGCCCCGCCACACTCCCTCTACAACCCCTGTAGCGTCGCGCTCGTTTCGTAAAAAAAAGAGAGAAAGGGTGCGCAGCGTCTGTGCTCATCTGCCGCCGCAAGCACGCACGGACCCAAAATCCCCCGCCCCTCCCCCCGCCATGACGCACTCTCCCCGTCCCCCGCGGCTCATGCCACCGCAAGCATGCAGGGCCCAATCCCCAGCCCCTCCCCCCCCCCCCGCCCTGAACGAATTCTCCCCATCCCCCGCTCATGCCACCGCAAGCACGCAGGGACCCAATCCCCGGCCCCTTCCGTCGCACTGGACGCACCCTCCCCCACGACTCTTGGTCAATCAAGATGGAACATAGGATAGAAGGAGAGATGTTGCTGCAAAAGAACAACAGATAAAAATACCCTATAAAACAGATGAAAATACCACATGAAACAAAGAAAAATATCAGATGAAACAAGATCAAAATACAAAATACAATATGAAACAAAGAAAAATACCAGATGAAACAGATGAAAAATACCAGGTGAAACATGTGAAAAATACCAGATAAAACATACGACAGATCCTCCATTCTACATTTGCAACAACCATATGATTCTACTGAAACAACTGAAAATGCACTATTGCAACATGGGTGCGGGAGGGGAGGAAGGGGAGACAGAGTTGCGCGGGGAGCGCCATGGATGGGCGTGGCCGCCGACCACCACTCGAGCGTGTGAAGGAAGTCGTCGAACACCTGTTCCTACCTTGCCTCGCCGTCATGTCGGCCGTCGCGTGCGAGCCCTGGGCGTGCTGTCCTCGAGGGGCTCCACCTCCTCATCCTCGAGGCAGCGGAAGGCACCGGCAGGGCCGCTCGACCGCGCCGCTGCCCGCCCCAGGGACGACGACTGCTAGCCCCCGTGGCAAGGGATGGCTAGCGGCCGCACTGCGGCACTGGAGTAGCACCTCGGTTGCCGCTGCCGTCGCCCCTGCTTGAAGGGCATGGTGGCACGAGGGAAGGAGGGGGAAGGGAGCACGGGCGGCACGCCATGGAGGGAGCAGCGGTGAGGTTGAAGGAGCATGAGGCAGCAAGAGACGCGTGCGCGGCGTCGCAAGCAGGCTCGCCTGCGCGAGACGCGAGGGGATAAGGTTGTGTATTTATAAAAAAGAAAAAGAAAAAAGAGGGGATAAGGTTGTGGAGAAACGAGTGGAGGAGAACGCAGCACCGCCGCAGCGCGTCGTTACTAGCCATGCGTCCGGCCCTGTGCGGACGTCTTAATTGAAGCATTACCGAAAAAATACAGGTGACTTGTTGTTGGTACTGGTCTACTGTGATTGTTGTTGGTATGAGGAATATAATAGATTAATAGTGCATCGCTCCATCTTTATCTTTATCTTTATTTATTTATTTATTAAATAAAATCTTGTCTGCTCTCAGAGCAGGCATAATGTATACTACGGGATGCGGTGGTAAGGTGGGTCCATGGAACAAGTTAAAGTAGAGTTAAAACCTGCGCACAATGTATGTCCAGTTAAGGTGGGACCCAGAATAAAAAATATCGGTCACCCCCAACCTCCTGCGACCCCTCCCGTCTCGAGAAGTTTCTCAAATCCCCAATTTCCTTCCGCTTTTGCCTTGCCAATCGAATGCCGCCGCCGCCGCCGCCGCGTGTCCACGACTCTACTCCGCGCCGCAACTCCGACGAATCTAACGCCATCCCGGGCGCGGCGAGCACGCTGGTCGGCAGCCTCGCAGAGTCCATGGGCGCCCAGCGCCTCGAGTACCTGGCCATTGACATCTCCGTCGACTACATCGACCACTTCAAGTCCCAGTTCGCGGCGGCCACGCCGGGCAGCGCACGCTGCTGAGCCTTCGAGGTGCTCATCGCCAAGGTGTGGCAGAGCACCACCAACGCTGCGAGGTTCGAGGACCGGACATCCCGTGCAGCTCTGAATAGATACCGTCATCGACGTGGTGAGCACCAGGTGAACTCTCGCCGCCAGCCCATTTGATTTTTTTAGTCCAGCCATAGAGATACTAGTACGTCCATGCAATCTACAAGTGCTGCTACTACACCTCTACTAGAAGTACAAGTACTCTGAAAAAAATCTAGATTGTAAATTAGCCGATGATAAATTACATGATTGATCTGAAACTAATACACTCTAATCCTGTTGTTCAGTTACAAATACAAGTACTCTGAAACAAACATGTAGATTCTAAGTTCGATTGGTGAAGACAAATTAAACTAGTAAAGTACATGGTCAATCTGAAACTAATACACTCTAATCTTGTTGTCGTTGACCCCCAAATTTTTGTCATATGTGTTGTAGAATCATGGACCCTTGTGTTTAGGCGATTAACGACAATACTAGATCACTATGACTAACGTGTGTTTTGCAGAGACAAAGTCATATATGTTAGGTCATGAGTGATGTATTTTGAATGGGCTTAATGGATATTCATACCCCCAAGATGGAAATCGTTTCGGTTGCAAAGGATGGAGATACTCGACGAAGACTAGGCTAGTTCTTAGTGCCATAAGGTTGAGAAGGGCACTAAGTATAGCTAGGGCTTTTGTTTTTCCTTTGACCGTACTATAAAGAGGGGTATGAGGTTAGTAGCTTGACCTAGGAGAGTTTAGGAAAGTGGGTATATGCACACTTGTCACAACTAGTCCTAGAGACCTTGCTTTCAACCCTCGATAAACCCTAGAAGTGGTAGGAGCAAAATCCCTTGAGAAACCTTAGCGAAAACGGTTGATAGAGAGGGAGAAAGAGGCTCCGGACCACTCTGCTAAGTAGGCACCGGACCAAGGAGAGTAGTCCGGTGGTCCCTGACTTAGGCAGATTCTCAGCTCGAGGAGCTCCGGACCACCTGTCTGGAAAGCACCGGATCATAGGAGAGTGGTCCAGTGGCTTGGTTCAGAGAGTCAGAAGGCTCCGGACTAGTCCGACGGTGTGTCCGACGGCTAGTCCGACGCCTCAAGACAGGAAATTTGGTCTATGCAGAGAGCTCCCTGACTGCGGACCAGAGCTTCGGACCAGGGCACCGGACCAAGGAGAGTGGTCCGGTGGTGTGTAAAAGAGAGATAGGTTTTCACTCAGAGAGCACCGAGGCTCCGGACCAGAGCGTCGGACCAGTGCGTCGGACCAAGCAGAGTAGTCCGACGGTGCCTGAGTTTGAAACGTGAGTGAGCTCCGGACCATTGTGCATGGTCCGGTGGTGTGAGCTCCGGACTAGTCCGGTGGCTACGCAGAGAGAAGAAAAAGTGAAAACGACTAGTTTTGGAGGTGGGGACTATTTATAGTTGCCCCCTTGGTCCTTAGAGGCCCCCTTGGCCATTGTTTCAGCTGGTGACACCTTGAGAAATCTTTTGGAGAGCCAAGAGTCTAGTGAGGGAGAGATTAGAGAGAGTTCAACTTGTTCTTCCCTCCTAGAGTGATTAGGAGTGACTTGTGTGCATCCATCCACCTTCCTAGCCTTGAGTGGGTCAAGTGAAGGTCTTGTGCTTGTTACTCTTGGTGTTCGACAGCACCTAGACGGTTCGGTGGTGTTCGGAGGAAGTGACCGCCGGGAGATTGTTGGCGGCTCTTCTCCAAGCTCTTGTGATCGGTTGTGGGCGATTCACCGAGCCGGAGTGGCGAAGAATCAGCCCGTAGAGAGCACTCTACCCTTGCGCGGGTAGAGGGGGAGCGATACCTTGCGAGGTGCTCCAACGAGGACTACGGGGGTGTGTCGACACCTCGATACCTCGGGAAAAAATCGCTGCGTCCATGAGATTCTCTTTTCCCTAACTCTTTACTTTTCCGTCTTGTTTTTACATTTCCTACTAGAATTGCTTAGGTTGTCTTTAATTCCTATGAACTGCTACCGCTTTCTAGTTAGGACACACGGACGGTAGGCACTAGGGGGTGATTGGCATTTGATAGGTTTTTATATTTGTTTTAGAAATTTAAAACAAGCCCAATTCACCCCCCTCTTGGGCATCTTGATCCTTTCAATTGGTATCAGAGCCTTGTTGCTCTAAAATTAGGCTTCACCGCCTAGAGCAAGATGTCCCATGGGGATGGACCGCCACCCATGTTCGATGGGGATGACTTTCCGTATTGGAAAGTGCGGATGGAGGCCTACCTTGAGGCCGTGGATGTCGGCGTTCACAAAGCCGCCACCCAAGGTGGATCGGTGTTCGCCAAGGACCCATACTTTGAGAAGAACATTGCCAAGGCAAAGAATATTCTTTTCTGTGGCATTTGCAAGGATGTGTTCAACTGTGTGCGGAATTGCAAAACCGCGCATGAGATTTGGACAAACATTTGTGCTCTACACGAGGGCACTAAATGTGAAAGAGAAGAGCGCTATCACCTTATCATTGCTAAATTAAATGCTTTCACCATGCTATCTCATGAAAATGCTAATGAAATGTACTCTCGCTTGAATGTGCTTGTAAAGGAGTTGAATGGTCTTGGACTCTCTCAAATGACATCGGCCGATATGGTGCGCAAGATACTTTGTGTCCTTCCAATAGACAAGTATAGCCACATCGTCACGGTTCTTCATCAAGGCGATCTCTCCGCAACTACACCAACGCAAGTGTTGGGCAAGATCAATGCTCATGAGATGTACATGAAGATCAATGATGGAACTTCATCATCCTCCAAGAAGAAGGAGAAGGAAGAAAAGAAGGACTTGGCTCTCAAGGCATCTTCCAAGGAGAAGTACAAGATTCAATATGTTGTTGAGAGCACAAGTGATGATGATGATGAAGACAACATCGCTCTCATGGTGAAGAAGACTGCCAAGATGTTGAAGAGGCTAAACAAGAATGGAGTCAATTTTGACTCAAAGAAGAAGAAATTCTTCACAAGCTCTTCAAGGAAGCCAATCTCCCAAATGAAGTGCTACAATTGCGGCACTCTTGGTCATCTAGCTCATGCATGTCCCGAAGAGAAGAAAGACAAGTTCAAGAACAACAAGTTCAAGAACTTCAAGAAGAACAAGGGCGGCAATGATGACTCAAGTGATGACAACAAGAAGCAAGACAAGCCATACAAGAAGAAGAAGAACTTCAACTTCCACAAGAAGAAGAAGGATGGCAAGGCTTACATTGTGGGTGATTGGCTCACCGACATTGATGATTCAAGTGACTCCTCCGATGATGAGTGAAGAAGAGAAGGTGGCCGCTTTGGTGATTGGTTCTTCGATTCCACCGCCACCTCCTCCTTCATCGCCGGGCTCATCCTCTACACACCTATGCCTTATGGCTAAAGGTGACAAGAAGGTACAAAAAGAGGATGATGGTGATGACCTCTCTAGTGATGATAGTGATGATGAAGAAGCACCTTCCTATGATGAACTAATTAAAATTTGCAACAAATATGCTAGCATCATAAGGAAGTACAAGAGTAAAAATGACAAACTTCTTGAAATCAAGGAAAACTTGCATGATAAGCTTGATAACTTGTCTAGTGCTAATGATGATTTGAAGCTTGAGATTAACTCTCTCACATCTAGCACTAGGGAGCTCAAAGCCTCTCTTAAGCAAGCCAATGAGAAACATGATAAGATTGAGAGGTCATCCCAAGAGCTCCTCACAAGGTTTAACTTGCTAAAAGATGACTACAATCAAGTGAAAAGTGATCATGGCACACTAGTGGTAGCAAATGAATTACTTACTCAAGATCTTACACATGTTGCTACTAACCCGTGTGCTAAGTGTGCAAGTGCTACCTCTTGTGATATCGAGCTTGATGATGTGGCTCTTGAGCAAAGTGCAAAGTGCAAGGGCAAGAGAGTTGTAGAAGCCGACAAGTATGATGATTATGTGAAGATGAGTGAAGAGAACTCAAAGCTCAAGGAAGAGCTCATCAACCTCAAGGCAAACAAGCCCTTCACCATCAAGCCGGCTCAAGAAGAAGACAAAGATGCTATCACCTTGATCAACTCTCTTCGAGAAGAAATTGCCAAGCTCAAGAATGACAAGACCAAGCTTACAAGTGGCCTTGAAAAGTTCACCAAGGGCCATAATCTCCAAAGTGAGCTTCTAATGAGCACCGTCATGAAGAGTGACAAGACCGGTATTGGGTACAAGGAAAACCAAGTGATGAAGGCCAAGGTCAAGATTGAAGCCAAGAACTACTATAAGAACAAGTACAATGGCTACAATCAAGAGAAGCCAAAGCCCAAGCCTAAGAGGTGCTTTGGATGTGGACAAATTGGTCATCTATCATTTCAATGCAAGACTCCACTTCCCAAGACCTTGCCCAAGCACACTAGGCCATTTGCTCATGATGCTCACTATGTCATCAACAAAGATTCCAAGGGTAGACCACTTGTGGTGTTTCTTGGACCACCAATGAAGAACAAGCCTAGGGTTCTTTGGGTTGCTAAGGAGTTGGTTGACAAGGCAATGGGGCCCCGCACTAAGGGGGTTCCCAAACAACAACTTAACTCCAAGTTGCTTGTGTGTAGGTGAACTACAAGACCGGTGGGAGCCATTGGGTAATTGATAGTGGTTGCACTCAACACATGACCGGCGACCCCCGGATGTTCACCACACTTGATGAGGATTGTGCAAATCAAGACAAGATTACTTTTGGGGATAATTCAAAGGGGCAAAGTTCAAGGCTTAGGCAAAGTGGCTATCTCCCAAGATCAATCAATCTCAAATGTCTTGCTAGTACAATCATTGAGCTTCAACTTGCTATCGGTTGGTCAACTTTGTGATCTCGGTTTTCATTGTCTCTTCACACCAAATGAGGTGGTTGTGACCAAGATTGAAGATTCATCAACGATATTCAAAGGGTTCTGGCACAACAACCTCTACTTAGTGGACTTCACTTCCAATGAAGCAAACTTGCAAGCGTGTCTATTCTCCAAGAATTCTTTGGGTTGGCTATGGCATAGAAGATTAGCTCATGTGGGCATGTCAACCTTGAAGAAGCTAGTCAAGAAGGAAATGGTTAGAGGAATCAAGGATGTGGTTTTGAGAAGGACAAACTTTGTAGTGCATGTCAAGCCGGCAAGCAAGTGGCAAACACTCATCCAACCAAGGCTTTCATGTCAACCTCAAGAGTCCTAGAGTTGCTACACATGGACTTATTTGGCCCTACCACCTATGCTAGTCTTGGAGGAAATCTCTATTGCTTAGTGGTAGTGGATGACTACTCTCGGTACACTTGGGTGTTCTTTCTTCAAGACAAGGGAGAGACACAAGGCATCTTCAAGAAGTTTGCTACAAGAGCTCAAAATGAATTTGATGTGAAGATCAAGAAGATTAGAAGTGACAATGGCACCGAGTTTGTGAAAACAAAGATTGAAGATTATTGTGATGAAGTTGGGATCAAGCATGAGGTGTCCGCCACATATACTCCACAACAAAATGGTGTAGTAGAGAGGAAGAACCGGACACTCATAACTCTAGCAAGGTCTATGCTTGATGAGTACAACACTCCCGAGAAGTTTTGGGCGGAGGCAATCAACACCGCTTGCTATGCGGCAAACCGTCTCTTCGTCCAAAGGCTATTAAAGAAGACCCCCTATGAGCTTGTCAATGGGAAGAAGCCGGATATTTCATTCTTTCGGGTGTTTGGTTGCAAGGTGTACATCTACAAGAAGCGCCAACACTTGGGTAAATTTCAACGGCGGTGTGACATTGGTTTCCTTGTTGGTTATTCACTTAAATCCAAGGCATACCGTGTATTTAACAAAGCCACCGGCTTAGTTGAAGAAACGTATGACTTGGAGTTTGATGAAACTAATGGCTCCCAAGGAGCGCTTGAGGATATTGATGTAGGTGATGAACCCTTGAGGGAGGCCATGAAGAATATGCCAATTGGTACTATCAACCCGCAAGAGGTGGAAGAAGTTGAAGATGAAGCAAATCAAGATCCTTCACCACCTCACACGCCTCAAGTTGATGAAGGAGATCAAGTGAGGGAAGCTCAAGAAGACACTCATATTCCTCAAGATCATGCAGAGGCCGAAGCAAGCAATGTTGAAGCACCACATCCTCCTCCTCAAGAAACAAATAGAAAATCAACATCCATCCTTCAAGCTCACCCCCATGATCAAATCATAGGGAGTCCATCAAAGGGAGTAATGACTCGCTCTAGACTTGCATCTTATGTTGAACATCACTCGTTTGTTTCCTTTGTTGAGCCTACTAGTGTAGAAGAAGCACTTGCGGATCTAGATTGGGTGAATGCAATGCATGAAGAACTCAACAACTTCACTCGGAACCAAGTGTGGACACTTGAAGAGAAGCCAAAGGATGCAAGAATCATTGGCACCAAGTGGGTGTTTAGAAACAAGCAAGATGATCAAGGCGTGGTTGTGAGGAACAAAGCAAGATTGGTGGCAAAGGGGTTCTCTCAAGTAGAAGGACTTGATTTTGGAGAGACCTTTGCTCCGGTTGCAAGACTTGAAGCCATCCGTATCCTTTTGGCGTATGCTTCACATCACAAAATGAAACTCTTTCAAATGGATGTGAAGAGCGCCTTCTTAAATGGTTTCATTAATGAACTTGTTTATGTCTCACAACCTCCCGGGTTTGAAGACCCAAACTTGCCTAATCATGTGTATAGGTTGTCCAAGGCACTCTACAGTTTGAAGCAAGCTCCAAGAGCTTGGTATGAGAGGCTAAGGGACTTCCTAATCAAGAAGGGCTTCAAGATCGGGATCGTCGACACTACACTATTCACCAAGAAGCTTAATGGAGAGATCTTTGTTTGCCAAGTATATGTCGATGACATTATATTTGGGTCAACAAACCAAGACCATTGCAAGGAGTTTGGTGACTTGATGTCCAAGGAGTTCGAGATGTCAATGATTGGCGAGCTAACCTTCTTCCTCGGCTTTCAAGTGAAGCAAATGAGAGAAGGGACCTTCATCTCTCAAGAAAAGTACACTTATGATCTACTTAAGAAGTTCAAGATGGAGGATTGCAAGTCAATCAAGACCCCAATGCCTACTAATGGGCATCTCGATCTCGATGAGGGAGGTAAACCGATTGACCAAACTCTTTATCGCTCTATGATCGGTAGTTTACTTTACCTCACCGCATCTAGGCCGGATATCATGTTTAGTGTGTGTATGTGTGCTAGGTTTCAAGCAAACCCTAAGGAGTCGCATCTTTGTGCGGTTAAAAGAATCCTTAGGTACTTAAGGCACACCCCTAGCATGGGTCTTTGGTATCCCAAAGGAGCTCCCTTCCAACTAGTTGGCTATTCCGATTCGGATTATGCCGGGTGCAAGGTTGATAGGAAGAGTACCTCCGGCGGGTGCCACATGCTAGGAAGATCACTTGTTTCTTGGTCCTCAAAGAAGCAAAACAGTGTGGCATTGTCAACCGCCGAGGCGGAATACATTGCCATGGGAGCAAGTTGTGCACAAATCTTATATATGACCCAAACACTCTTTGATTACGGCGTGTTTTTAAAAGAAGTTCCACTTTTGTGTGATAATGAAAGCGCCGTAAAGCTTGCAAACAACCCGGTTCAACACTCTCGCACCAAGCACATAGATATTCGCCATCACTTTCTTAGAGATCATGTGGCTAGGAAAGACATCACACTAGTTTGAGTTAAGAGCGAAGATCAATTGGCGGATATCTTCACTAAACCACTCGATGAAACAACCTTTTGTAGGTTGAGAAGCGAGTTGAATGTGCTTGATCACTCTAACTTCACTAAAAGATGAAATTGTATGTATCATGCATTCATTTGTAATATAACATGTTTAATTTGGTAATGCACATAGGCTTGGCTAACGCGGTTAAGATAACCGCCCTCAAAGCGTGTGACTAAGCTTAACCGCGGTTTAAACTTGCAAGCAACTTAGATTCAAATTCCGTTTTGCATTGCATTTGCATTAGGGTTGCTTCTTCGTTTCTTTTCGGTTAAGTTTGTTGGTCATCATTAGGTTCAACACTTAGGGGGAGCAATTCAACGCTCTAGTTTCAGCTAATACCCCTCTAGTGCCCCTAAGGTGACCCTTGGAGCTTTATTGAACTATTTTCTTATGAAAACTAATTCTAGCCTATGGCAAACTACTTCTAAAATTGAGGGTTTGAGAGATGGTTCTTATTTTAAGTCCAACAAGTGTTCCTCTTTGCTCTTTTATGTTGGTACTTGGCTAAGAGAAAAGATTGGAGAGAAAAATAGGAAAATTCAGAGCAATATTAAGCACCGGACCACCCTCCGGACCACTCTGCATTAGTCCGACGCAATGGTCCGACGCCCTGTCCCTCACTGCATAAATCATCTCCAGCCAAAGAATCCGTCGGACCAGTGTCCGACGCTGCACCGGACCAATGTCAAGTTGTCCAGTGCCTCTGTCATTCTGATCTGTTCTCCGTCGGACCAGTCCGGTGCTATCATCGGACTAGTCCGGTGAGTTGTCCGGCGTAGTTGTCCGGTGGTCGGTTGCTCACTGGATTTCCTTATCTGGTACCATCGGACCACCCATCGGACCAGCCACCGGACCAAGCGGAGTGGTCCGACGCTTCGAAATTTTGCGGATAACCCCCCGCGTGCACGTCAGTTTCTTCACTTCCTTCGATTCAGCCGTCCGTACGCCGTCACGCCGCCGTCGCCGCAGCTCTGCCCTAGCCTCGCCGCTGCGCCATTGCCGCCGGAGATTCTCCTCTCCTCAGCTCCGCCGCCTTCCACCTCGCCGCGCTACAGCTCTCCACCGCCCTGCACCACGATTGCTCCACCACCGCCGCCCTGCGCCTCCCTGCTCCACCACCGCCGTCCTCCTCCTCGCCGCCGGCAAGCAGCTCCGCCCAAGTTCCACTCTCCTCCTTGCCAAGCGCAAGCCATCTAGGGTTTCAACCCTCTCTCCATTGCCACTGCAATTCAAGGGCTAGGGTTGCCCTAACCTAGGGTTTGGGGTGTCAACATTCGTCCTCGATCGAAGTCGGGTTACGACACGTTCATCCTCGAACGAATCCATTTCGTCATCGTCTTCGACGTATTCGTCCGCGACCATTTCCGTTTCGTCGTCGTCGACTCCGTCGCTTCGCTTCTAGGGTATGGTTTCGGTTTACGATATCGCGTTTTGTCGAGTCATTAATTGAATTATGCCCTAGGTTTATTCCTTGAAAATCCATATTCAATCCAATTCACTAAATTCAATTGCCAATTGTGATTCGCAGTTGGTATATCCCGTTCGGAAAGTGTTTTGGTACTTGAGATTGCTCTGAATAGCTACGCTTTCTTACCTCAGGTATCCATGTCAGCATTTCATTCTATCACTCATCTAGATGCTTGCTTCCATACGGTTTCTTATCTCTAGATGTTATATATGCTTATGTATACCCTGTCTATTCTATCCAGCAACAGTCAGTGGCAGTTGAACTCGGGGCAAAGCTCGCGAGTAAGGATTGAGGCAAAGCCTCAGAGGTTCAGTCCAGTGGCTTGGAGGCCTCTCTGACAGTTGTGTTTGTGGTTTGCTCAGTCGCCAGTTGGCTCTTACAGCTTTCAGTTGTGGGCAGTGGTTCTGACAGTGGACAGTGGATCTTGTGATTGTCAGTGGGCAGTGATACTTCGCTTATTTCAGTATGACTCGCAGTACTCGTGCTCAGGCAGCTGGGTCTGGTGGTGATGCTCCTCCTCCTCCACGTCCTTCCAGAGACAAGGGCAAGAGGCCAGTGATTGAGAAAGCTAAGAAGAAGAAGCGCAAGCTTACAGAGGCTGAGAAAGCCGAGGCAGTGGCCGATGCAGTGGACCGCGCAAAGCGAGGCGGTCGCCAAGGTACCGTGAGACTCGGCACCCCTCCACGGGATCTTCCCACTTCTCCTCCAGCTGGCTCACACACTGAGGACACTCCACAGGAGCCAGAGCTTGTTACAGAGGCTCTTGGGACACCGTTGGCACCTACTTCCTGGGGGCGCTCCACCCGCTCCCAGTCTGCTCAGTCACCGCAGTCAGCGGCTCCCACAACAGCTTCAGCTTCAGTTCACCTTGACTTGAGGAACCTCACAGCGAAGCAAGTGAAGAAGCTCAGGTTCGTCGCTTTAGAGAAGTGGTGTCCGGATCAGAGAGACCCCAGAGCTTCACCTGGTTGGCATACACCTCTCATGGAGGATTTCTATCGAGCAGCTCAGTTGACCAATATTCAGATTCGACCACACAGGGTTTGCTCCTTAGAGAGCATTGTTGAGCTAGCAGGTGAGGAGATCCGTCCGTTCCTGACTTACCAGCCGGGACTCGCCGATTTGTTCGGGCGTTTCGGTAACTATATCGAGCGATGGGTCAGAGAGTTCTATGCATCTGTCTGGGTAGATCCGGAGCACAAGTTTGTGCAGTACACCTTCCGAGGCGAGAGGTACAGGCTGTACTTGATCAGACTCAGAGAGATCTTTCGCTTTCGTCAGGAGGGAGGTGAGCTCGACTTGCACTATGAGTGTTACCGAGGAGCTTCAGTGCCTCGCAGAGCTCGAGGAGGCCGTACTTTGTCAGTTCAGGAGGTGGCTCCTCTATTCAAGCCACCTTTCTCAGAGGGCTCCAGGCGCACTCCAGCTGAGCTCAAGCCTACCGTTCATAGGTTGAACGAGGTGCTCCGTCGTACTCTGCTACCTCGCACAGGGTACAAGGAAGGATTGACCAACATGCAGCAGATTCTCCTTCAGGCCCTTGTATCTCAGACACCCTTTGATATTGCAGACTTTCTAGTGTCAGAGATAGAGGATGTGATAGCAGATGGCATGAGGGCCCGACGGCAGTTTCCCTATGCTCACTGGATCTCGTCGATTATTGCTATTGAGCTAGAGGGAGCACACCCTGGACTCCGTGCTCTTTTGGATCAGTCGCCTTCTTCTTTCCCAGAGTATAGAGTCTTGGGGTCGTTCGATAGCCGGTTTGGAAACCGGGTCCTCCGTCTTGTCAGAGAGAGGACATCACCAGCTGACAGGGCAGATGTTGATGCTCAGGATGAGGCCATTCGGAGTGTTGAGCAGCAGGAGCTCCATGGTCTAGATACAGGAGCGGATGTGACTCCAGAGGATACATCAGACAGCTCAGATGCAGACTTCCAGCCGGTTCCACAGATGCCCCCACGGGCGCACGACACTGAGGCTGGCGGTTCTGCCTCTGCTATAGAGACGATGATGCTCAAGATCCTTGACAGAATGAATGAGCAGCAGAGTTCTCTAGTCACTGCAGTCACTCAGATACAGCAGCGTCAGGACGAGATGCAGCGACAGTCAGAGGAGCGCCACTTCGAGATGCAACGACAGATGCTTGCTATGCAGCTAGAGTCTCAGCGCCTTCAGTTACAGTCCCAGCAGCTGCAGCAGCAGAACATGGCATTCATGGCTCACGTGATGAAGTGGACTGGCGCTCCTCCTCTAGAGTTCCCTACAGCTCCTCGGATTCAGATGATGAGCACTTCACAGCCCTCTCAGTCAGTTGGGCAGCTTGGAGGGCCTCAGTTCTCAGTAGGACCCTCAGTTGGCCCCTCAGTGGCCCCTGTCAGCTCAGCCGGTCAGACAGTCACTCCCACCCCAGCCATACAGTCCAGTGGACTTCAGGGTGCTGGATTGACCACCCCGTTCCAGTCACCGGCGACTCAGGTGACTCAGTGGTTGGACACATTTGGACCTACTTAGCAGTTCACCCCGCTTACTACAGGTTTCACTCCTCTTACCGCTACACTGGGTGCTAGTGCTAGAGATCTGTCAGCCTCTTTCAGTGATATCACAGGTCAGCCGTCCCCCACTGGTCCTCAGATTGCAGCAGAGGTCGAGGCCAAGCTTGTAGCACCGACAGTTGATCAGCACCGCTCCTCAGTCGGGCTCTAGCCGTATCTACCCCTCCGACAGCTGCAGTCGCTACCGATGCTACGGTTGTCTCCTCCACTCCAGTCCAGCCTCAGTCATCTCCGGTTCTTCAAATTCCAGACGAGTCAGTGCATGAGGCACCACCGGTCACAGCAGCTCCAGAGGCTCCAGCAGAGACACCAGCACCAGTTATCGCTCCTACTGCTTCCCCAGCTACTGCTCCCGAGTCTTCGACCGCAGCAGACCTATCAGCTTCCGACCCCCAGACCGCTTCACTACCAGCTACGGACACTCAGGGGGAGGATTCGGATGATGAGACATATCTGACAGCTTTCAGGGTGCTCGACCGGTCCACGATTGCTTCCACTCCACCTCCAGACGCTTAGTTTAGGTGTTTCAACGCCAAAGGGGGAGAGGGAGAGTCGAGTAGATGGGCTAGCTTTAGGGGGAGCTAGTAGGACTCGTTCTTTTGTTGTGTATAAACTCTATTGCATCATGCATCACGTTTACCGTCTTATTGCATTATATGATATGTGTGATGGTTGAGACTTGATGGTTGTGTGACATGTGTGGACACTCCTTTTTATATATCATGTCACTTGGTTATGCTATGTTGCTTTCGCGCTAATCTCTGATCTTTTGGCTATAGCATATCCTTTTTGAAATCAAGTACTATGTTCTTTTCATATCCATTGTGCTTGTCATGGCTTGAATGGTTAGGCATGTACTTGTCTTTCTTATTACTAACCCATGCCTATCTCATGTCAAGTCATGTTTTCTCTTATCAAAATTCACTCATTATTCTCTACTCGAGCTTGTATTGTCGTCAATCACCTAAAAGGGGGAGATTGTAGAATCATGGACCCTTGTGTTTAGGTGATTAACGACAATACTAGATCACTATGACTAACGTGTGTTTTGCAGAGACAAAGTCATATATGTTAGGTCATGAGTGATGTATTTTGAATGGGCTTAATGGATATTCATGCCCCCAAGATGGAAATCGTTTCGGTTGCAAAGGATGGAGATACTCGACGAAGACTAGGCTAGTTCTTAGTGCCATAAGGTTGAGAAGGGCACTAAGTATAGCTAGGGCTTTTGTTTTTCCTTTGACCGTACTATAAAGAGGGGTATGAGGTTAGTAGCTTGACCTAGGAGAGTTTAGGAAAGTGGGTATATGCACACTTGTCACAACTAGTCCTAGAGACCTTCCTTTCAGCCCTCGATAAACCCTAGAAGTGGTAGGAGCAAAATCCCTTGAGAAACCTTAGCGAAAACGGTTGATAGAGAGGGAGAAAGAGGCTCCGGACCACTCTGCTAAGTAGGCACCGGACCAAGGAGAGTAGTCCGGTGGTCCCTGACTTAGGCAGATTCTCAGCTCGAGGAGCTCCGGACCACCTGTCTGGAAAGCACCGGACCATAGGAGAGTGGTCTGGTGGCTTGGTTCAGAGAGTCAGAAGGCTCCGGACTAGTCCGACGATGTGTCCGACGGCTAGTCCGACGCCTCAAGACAAGAAATTTGGTCTATGCAGAGAGCTCCCTGACTCCGGACCAGAGCGTCGAACCAGGGCACCGGACCAAGGAGAGTGGTCCGGTGGTGTGTAAAAGAGAGATAGGTTTTCACTCAGAGAGCACCGAGGCTCCGGACCAGAGCGTCGGACCAGTGCGTCGGACCAAGCAGAGTAGTCCAACGGTGCCTGAGTTTGAAACGTGAGTGCGCTCCGGACCATTGTGCATGGTCCGGTGGTGTGAGCTCCGGACTAGTCCGGTGGCTACGCAGAGAGAAGAAAAAGTGAAAAACGGCTAGTTTTGGAGGTGGGGACTATTTATAGTTGCCCCCTTGGTCCTTAGAGGCCCCCTTGGCCATTGTTTCAGCTGGTGACACCTTGAGAAATCTTTTGGAGAGCCAAGAGTCTAGTGAGGGAGAGATTAGAGAGAGTTCATCTTGTTCTTCCCTCCTAGAGTGATTAGGAGTGACTTGTGTGCATCCATCCACCTTCCTAGCCTTGAGTGGGTCAAGTGAAGGTCTTGTGCTTGTTACTCTTGGTGTTCGACAGCACCTAGACGGTTCGGTAGTGTTCGGAGGAAGTGACCGCCGGGAGATTGTTGGCGGCTCTTCTCCAAGCTCTTGTGATCGGTTGTGGGCGATTCACCGAGCCGGAGTGGCGAAGAATCAGCCCGTAGAGAGCACTCTACCCTTGCGCGGGTAGAGGGGGAGCGATACCTTGCGAGGTGCTCCAACGAGGACTACGGGGGTGTCGACACCTCGATACCTCGGGAAAAAATCGCTGCGTCCATGAGATTCTTTTTTCCCTAGCTCTTTACTTTTCCGTCTTGTTTTTACATTTCCTACTAGAATTGCTTAGGTTGTCTTTAATTCCTATGAACTGCTACCGCTTTCTAGTTAGGACACACGAACGGTAGGCACTAGGGGGTGATTGACATTTAATAGGTTTTTATATTTGTTTTAGAAATTTAAAACAAGCCCAATTCACCCCCCTCTTGGGCATTTTGATCCTTTCATGTGGTCTATTAAATCTTCCTTGAGACGCCGATGTGCTGTTCGGTCGCGAATACTCTTATTTTTCTCTAGGACATCCGACAATCCATAGATTGGGCCCTGGCCAAGCCCTGTTATTTGAGCAGAAAATTGGTCTTGTTCATATGTATTGTCATCTAGGATGTTATAGGAATCTCTCTCATCTTCAACTATCATATTATGTAAAATAATACATGCATACATTATATCTGCAAGTTCTTTACTTTCCCAAAGACGTGCTGGGTGACGTATGATGGCCCAACGTTTCTGCAAAACACCCGCAACCGCTTTCAATTCAATTGTTTAATGAAATAACTGTACAAATATTGTTATTTATTCTCTTCCTATCCAAAGTAGTAGTAGTACCCGTCATTTATTACTGTCGGGTGCCACCATGTATCCGATCGGTAGTAGTGCCACATTAAATGCTTACTTTAAATGCTTACTATCCCCTTCCTACCGCCCATTGCGGGTGCCCTCACAGTGTGTCGGTCTCACCGGCCACATCAAGGACGTAGCAACAGTAACGAACCTGTACTTATTATCTATCCAATTAATTATTATCTGTACTTCAATTTGGTGGGGATCGACTGCGACGTGTAAATTGTGAGTTGGGTAATCACGGGAAGTCTAGAAGGCAATGAATGTAAGTGTGTGGTTGGTTTGAAGATAGAGAAAGCTAGAGATGGCACAGGTCGAGGTTTGATCCAGTAGTGTAGCTAGGGTTTAGTGCATTGCAAGGGTGGTCTAATGAGCTAAATAATAGTGTTCTAAATACTTCTTCCATACTCCCTCCGTCCCTGAAAGAATCAATTTCTATAATTCGTGTTAGTCAATTTTTTTAACTTTGACTAAATTTATAGAGAAATATAACAACATCTATAACTTAAAATGTATACCATGTAAAAATATGTTCTTAGATAAATCTAATGATACTAGTTTGATATCATAATATTTAATGCTTTATTCTAGAAATTTGGTCAAAGTTCAAAAAGTTTAACTTAGGACAAACCTAAAAATCTATTCTTTCGGGGACGGAGGAATATTGTAAAAAAAAGTCATTTTAGACAACGACACGAAAACATGATTTTGACTTCGTTTTTTATAAAAATATTTATTTAAAAATGATATATGTATTCTTTTATGAAAGTATATTTGAAGATAAAATTTATTCTTATGAGTTTCACATTTTTGAACTTAACAACTTAAAAGACATTCATGATTTATATTTCTAATATTTAACTAAAAGCTTGTCCAAAATGACTTTTTACAAAATGTTGGGAGTACACTTTTACTTATATTATAGAGGACATGTGATGTAGTTTTAATCCAAATTCTGTGGCGATCTATAGCACAACCTGGCACCTAGCTAGCCACGCCGTGCCACGGATTTGATTTGAGGGTATTTTTTTTATATATATAAACATTTCATCATCACCGGATCGTATTTGATCAGCCGGTGATGAGAACACTTCACCAATATGTTGACAATGCTCCACCAAACCCTCAAATCAACCATCATCCGTGTAGGTGAATGGGCTGCAGCTCGTGGTTCAAATAAGACACGCGTCAGGCAATAACAAAGGTGTAGCATATAAATGGTTTTTGCACGACTGATTTTGTTTCGTTAGGAGAGAACCATGATTAATAAGCAGGATTAATAAATTTAAATGAATAAAATATTTATTTTTCACAAAATGTCTTGGAGGTGGAACTGCTTCTAATCCAAATTTTAATAGTGGAAGTAGAAGAACCTTTCTACATAAAGTGCATGCTAAAGTTGCTAACCAGGCACCCAGACCAAAGTCGTTGTGCTGTGCTGTAGCACAATCTTCAACCGAAACGGCTAGTTCGTCATCGCTTATATTCGCAGCTCGTCGCGAAGAAACCACGAGTGCTGGACACTTCGACCACGCCATGTCCGCCTCAACACCGCGGCCAATGCAACGGAGTACTATACCCAGAAACCATGAATTACTCACTGTTCTGCATCGATGCTTGTGTATGTGAAATCAAAACTGTCAGAAATTTCACACATCCATCCATCAGTTGAGAAATACTGCTGCGTGCTCATCCTCACGAAGATGACCTCGTACAGCACGTGGAGAGATCTGCAAAGCTTGCATGGACCTTGTAAGGAATTACTCCCTCCGTCCCTTGTCTTATCTTATTATTATTATGTCCGGTAAGGACTTATTTGTAAGGACTTATTCCCTCCATCCCTTGTCTTATCTTATTATTATGTCTTTTTAAATTTGAGTGTTATAACTTTGACTATATTTATAAAAAAATATATAACATTTGTTTCTCTAAATAGATTTATTAAAAAATTAAATTTAAAAATCTATTTAATGATATCAATTATGCATCATGAATATTAATATATTTTATATAAAACTAATTAAGTTATTTTACGTGAAGTGAGAAAGATAAATATTTGGGGATAGAGAGTACTCAACAGCACGAGACCACAACTAGCTTACACATACTATATTATTGACACCTCATAATACGAACCTTACATGTAATATTTTTTTTATTCTATATCTTCTCTCATATCTCTCTCATTCTTTAAAAGTAGACTTATAGATCACTTCATTTTCTGAACGAGATATGTATTAAGATAGGAGATGGTATCTTATCTTTTCTATCTTCTCCCTTTGAAAGCCGTTGAACACGTCATAACATCCACTTCAGGATGGTCACATGCGGCTCCGTTCGATTGAACTACTTTCAGTTTATTTTAGCTTGTTTTAGCTTATTTTTTCTCATATAATACTATCTGAGGGGTTTGTCTGGAGGTTGGGTGCGGTCCTGGCGGAGTGGGCACGATAGGTAGCGGGTCCTAGTTGATAGAGTAGTTGCTTTCACAGTGGTAGGAGGAAACAGAAAATGAGCAAAAGGTCGAGAGAAAAGCGAGTGGGCACGATGGGTAGCGGGTCCTAGTTTGATGGAGTAATCGTTTTCACAGTAGTACGAGGAAACAGAAAGTGAGCAAAAGGTCAAGAGAAAAGCATAATCTTAAATCACCGGCTAAGACAGTTTAGCAGTAGGACTAGGTTATAACGTTTAGCGGGTTATAGCCAGCTATAGCGGGCTGAATGCCTTAGTGGCTAGCCCGCCACTGGGTAGGAACCCTACCCAACATGTCCTTAGATCCTCGCTCTCCTCCCACTAGAAACCAAACTATAATACGCATACAACGAACGAAACGGCGCGAGTGCATCATCACTTTGCCATTATATATATACACAGCTCGTCACAAAGAAACCACGAGTGTTCGACCACGCTATGCCCGCCTCTACACCACTTTCCTTACGTTTTTTATAGACGCTTCAGTAGCATGAAAGTGAAATTAAAACTGTCAGAAATTGTCAGAAATTTCACACATCCATCCATCCATCAGTTGAGAAATACTGCTGCGTGCTCATCCTCACGAAGATGGCCTCGTACAGCACGTGGAGAGAGCTGCAAAGCTTGCATGGACCTCGTAAGGACTCACTCCCTCCGTCCCTCGTCTCTTATTATCTTATTATTATGTCTTTTTAAGTTTGAGTGTCCTAGCTTTGACTATATTTATAAAAAAATGACTATATTTATAAAAAATATATATAATATTTGTATCTTTAAATAAATTTATTAAAAAAATAAATTTAAAAATCTATCTAATGATATCAATTATGCATCATAAATATTAATATATTTTATATAAAATTAATTAAAGTTATTTCACGTGAAGTAAAAAAGATAGATATTTAGGAACAGAGAGAGTAGTCAATAGCACGAGACCGCAACTAGCTTACACATACTATATCATTGACACCTCATAATATGAACCTTACATGTAATAATTTTTTATCCTATATTTTCTCTCATACTCCCTCCGTTCCAATATAGTTGCAACTCTAGAGTTTGAAATTTATCCTACAAAAAATGCTACTTATAAAAAAAAACAAGTAATCTCCGAAAACTCTCATGTCAAAAGAAAGAAAACAACTAGCAACTTACAAAAGCAAGGGGTATTTTTGTAATTTCACACCTAATATTGGTTTACGTGTCCAATCCTAGAATTGCATTTATTTTGGGACAGAGGAAGTACCTCTCTCATTCTTTAAAAGTAGACTTATAGATCACTTCATTTTCTGAATGAGTTTGTTTTAGTTTGTTTCAGCTTATTCTCTCTCAGAGCTTATTCTCTCTCAGAGAGTACTACAATCAACTAAAATCAGTCGGCTTTTATACCAGCCAAATAGAATGTTCGAGGGGTTTGTCTGGAGGTGGAGGTTGCGTACGGTCCTGCGGAGTGGGCACGATAGGTAGCGGGTCCTAGTTAAAAGAGTAGTTGCTTTCACAGTGGTAGGAGGAAACAAAAAACGAGCAAAAGGTCGAGAGAAAAGCGAGTGGGCACGATGGGTAGCAGGTCCTAGTGATAGAGTAATCGCTTTCACAGTGGTACGAGGAAACAGAAAGTGAGCAAAAGGTCGAGAGAAAAGCATGATTTTAAATCACTGGCTAAGACAGTTTAGCGGCAGGACATGATTATAACGTTTAGCGGGTTATAGGTAGGCAGCTATAGCGGGCTGAATACCATAGTGGCTAGCCCGCCACTGGATAGGACCCCTACCCAACATGTCCTTAGATCCTCGCTCTGCTCCCACCCCACTGGAAACCAAACCATAATACACATACAACGAAACGGCGCGAGTGCGTCATCACTTTGCCATTATATACACAGCTCGTCACGAAGAAACCACGAGTGTTCGACCACGCTGCGCTATGCCCGCCTCTACACCGCGGCCAATGGCGATCCCCGGAGACAGTAGTCTGCCCGCCGGAGAGCTTGACGACGGTTGCGCGGCGGCGCACGTCATGTTCATCCCAAGCGCCGGGATGGCCCACCTCGTGCCCTTCTTCCGCTTCATCACGGCTCTGTCGAGCCACGGCGTCCACTGCTCCGTCATGACCGTCCTCCCGACAGTGTCCGCCGCCGAGGCCGACCACTTCGCGGCGCTGTTCGCGGCGTTCCCACGCGTGCGGCGCGTCGACTTCAACCTCCTGCCGCTGGACGCCTCCGCGTTCCCGGCCGGCACCGACCCGTTTCTGCTCCGGTGGGAGGCCCTACGCCGCTCCGCCCACCTCCTCGACCGGCTCATCGGCGGCGCCACCCCGCGCGTCTCGGCCGTCGTCACTGACGTGACCCTCGCCTCCCACGTGATTCCAGTCACCAAGAAGCTTCAGCTTCCATGCCACGTCCTGTTCATCTCCAGCGCCACCATGCTCTCCCTTGTCGTCTACTTCCCCATCCACCTCGACAAGAAGGAGCAGGACGACGACGACGCTGGTGGTGCAGCAGACGGCGGCGTCGGCGGCGTTGACATCCCCGGCGTGCGTCGGATCCGGCAGTCCTCCCTCCCGCAGCCGCTGCACGATCTGAACCACCTCTTCACAAAGCAGTTCATCGACAACGGCCACGCTCTGAGCCAAGCCGATGGCATCCTGGTGAACACGTTCGACGCACTGGAGCCCATGGCGCTTGCCGCCCTAAGAGACGGCAAGGTGGTCCCCGGGTTCCCGCCGGTGTACGCCATCGGCCTGCTCAAGTCGTCACCCACAGACGGCGCCGACGGTGACAACCAGTCGCCGCCGGCGGCGGCCTCCTCCTCCCTGTCATTGCTTGGCTGGGGGAGCAGCCGGCGAGGTCAGTGGTATACGTGGCGTTCGGGAGCCGTATCGCGGTGAGCCACGAGCAGATCCGCGAGATGGGCGCGGGGCTAGAGGCGAGCGGGTGCCGGTTCCTGTGGGTCCTCAAGACGACGGTGGTGGACCGCGAGGACACGGCGGAGCCACGCGACGTCCTCGGCGACGAGTTCCTGGAGCGGGTGAAGGGCCGCGGGCTGGTGACGAAAGGGTGGGTGGAGCAGGAAGCCGTGCTTCGCCACGCCGCCGTAGGGCTGTTCCTGAGCCACAGCGGGTGGAACTCCGTGACGGAGGGCGGCGGCGTGCGGTGTGCCGCTGCTGGCGTGGCCACGCGGCGGCGATCAGCGCGTGAACGCCATGGCGTTGGAGAGCGGCGGTGTTGGGGTGTGGATGGAGCGGTGGAGCTGGGACGGCGAGGACGGGGTTGTGAGCGGGAGGGAGATTGGGGAGAAGGTGAAGGCGGCCATGGCTGACGCCGCGGTCAGGGCAGGGGCGGAGAGGGCTAGACAGGAAGCCGCCATGGCCGTCGCCGACGGAGGCACCAGCTACCGGAGCATGCAGGAGTTCATCGGCAAGCTCAAGGCTAGCTAAAAAAAGCTCTGTCTCGATCAGTCCCTGCATCTGCATGATCGTCGTACGTAATATGAAATAATGCTCTGCAGTCTGCGAGCGTATGGTCGTGATTAGCTAGCTTTTTTCATGCATGGTTTGTCGCATCTTGTTTTGTCTTTGCAGTTGCAGCTGACCTCGTAGTAGCCGTCAACTGCTATGTAATCATCGGGCTTTAGGCCGTGTTTAGTTCCGAATCGGGTGGTGCCGATTCGGAACCGTGCTCCTCTGGAGCACTGTAGCATTTTTGTTTTTTAGTGCTAATAATTGTCAAAAATTGATTAATTAGACTTAAAATGTTCGTCTCGTAAAGTATAACAAAACTGTACAATTAGTTTTTGATTTCATCTGCATTTAGTACTCCATACATAGGTCGACATTTCGATGTGATGGGGAATCTTCTTTTTGCATAGTGAAATTTGGGGTTGGATTTCAGGAACTAAACAAGGCCTTAGTTCCTGAATTTCAACCCCAAATTTCACTATGCAAAAGAAGATTCCCCGTCACATCGAAATGTCGGTCTATCTATGGAATAATAAATGTAGATGAAATCAAAAACCAATTGCGCAGTTTTGTTGTACTTTGCGAGACAAACATTTTAAACCTAATTAATTAATTTTTAAATAATTATTAGCACTAAAAAACAAAAATGCTACAGTGTTCCGGGGGAGCACCGTTCCCGAATCGGCACCACCCGATTCGGGAACTAAACACGGCCATCGTGTGTTAATAAAATCCAGTGCATGAACCTTTCAGGTGTCTGCTATGTTGCAATTTCTGTAGACAGCAATTTTTAGTTTCCACAAACCTGTGTTGCAATTTGTGTTGGTATGAAGGCAATTAACAATTGACAATTGCTTTTATAGTCAGCAAAAAAAAAGCAAAAATTTGATGTACACAAATCAACAAAATACTTGTACGAGTTAAGAGAAATGCCTCAAATGATCTTAAAAGTCAGGCACCTAGGAGAAGTGAAATAAGAAAAAGAAGAATTTCATTGTCCACTTTTCGAACAGAAATAAATATAAATATAATTTTCGATTATTTCGGCTATTTATCTGTCCACAGATGTTTGTGGTTTTAGATCTATCTAATTTTTGGCTGTTTATTGTGCATCAAGATTGGTGCAGCGTTTTCCAGATTCCTCTCCCATCGATTATATGTTTTTTTGGCTTCTTATCGTCACAGTCACAAAAGTTCTCGGATTAGTGGATCAAGAAATGTGGATCGGAAAACATGGTATACTACTTAACGGCAATTTTAATATTACAGGGACAAAATTGTACCATATTCTCACGACAAGAACGCACGATCCCGAGACGCAAAACATGGCACCGTAACAAGTTTCCTGCTGGTGCTTATCATCATCTGCCGTCTCATTGTTTTTTTTTTCTTTTTTGTTCGTTTTCTCAATCACCTGCACGTCTCCGCTGCTAGGGTCGGTGCAACAGTGGTCAGAATTAGTAGTATATAGTAAGTACTCCTCCGTATAAGACTATCCGCACTCTTTATCCTCTATATTCATCCTCTAAAAGAAATATTTTATCCTAGTTAGCGAAATTTTTTCCTCTATACATATTTTTTCTGCACTCATTATTCTCTATATCTCATAATTATATTAACTCTCAAACAGTGGGGTTCATATGTTTATAAATAAAATTTATTTAAATATATTTATGTGAGATCTTGTTTTGAAAGATTTATTAAAACGAATTTAATGGTGCAAACAAAATTTAATTTAGTTTCTTGGTTTGTAAATTATAGTATTTTTTATCGCTAAAAAAAGTAACGGCACGCAGCACGAGAGACGCGCAGGCCCACGAGTAATTGAGAATACCCTAAACCCTAAACCAGCGTAATTGAACAGTCACGGTTGGATACCGCAGTCTTTTCCAGTACCCGCTGCGCCTTTGCAGGAGGCGCTGCAGATAGCCTAAAGGCGTACTGTAGTACTATCTCCATCCTTTTTCGAGAAGTCAAACAGTTTTAACTTTAACTAAGTTTATATAAAATAATATTAAGATTCGTGATATGAAAGTAGTATCATTAGATTAGTTATCGAATATATTTTAATAATAAAATTATTTAGAGACATAAATGTAATAATATTTAATATACAGTTGGTTAAATATGAGTAACTTTGACTGAAACGGATCCCACAATTACATACTTTTAGGGATGGAGGTAGTAGTTTCTAAAAATCGTACCTACAGACTAGTACTCTCTCAGTTCAAAAAAATTTGCAATTCTAGCTATGAATTTGGACAAAAAAAATTGAAATTCTAGCTATGAATCTGAACATATATGTATCAAGATTCATAACTAGAATTATAATTTTTTTTTGAGACGACTATAGTAGCACAGTATCAATCAACATTTATTATTTCCTCGTCGATGATCGACACTCCATCTGCCATCTCCATGACTCCATGTCGTGTCGTGACCTGACAAAAGTTGTCTGCATGTGTGACGCACCCCTCGGTGCTGCAGTATTTGCATTGCATGCCGCCCAGGCGGGGCCCAGTACGGAAGGAAACCTACAAAGCTTTTGTGACCGCGCTGTGTAGTGGGAGCCCACCAAAGGCCCAGACATGACCCGGTGACGCTCAACTGGACCATCTACACTGCACGCGGGCCAGCTCGTTCGGACTCATTCGGCTCGGAACAGACACGGGCCGTACCTCCTCTCAGAAAAGGACACGGACCGTAGAGAATCGTTCCGGACCTGTGCAAGCGAGCACACCGCGCCGAACAGCTAAAGCAGTCACTTGTCAAAAAAAAAAACAGCTAAAGCAATTTCGGGTCTAAAAGTTATAATGTACGTAAATATTATTTATACGTATTTTTGACTTATAAGTCATTAAAAACCAAACAGACATGACTTATAAACCACTTAGTTTTAAATTAAGTCAGGTGACTTATGAAACCAAACAGGACCTTAACAACGCAACAACTTATTTTATTTACTCAATTCGAACATGACCTCAATCACCTTTTCTTTTGAGTTGCCTGTTCGGAGCTTACTTTAAGACTGACGGAGTCTACACATGGTTGTGTAGTAGCTGAGAGTGGCTAAAAAGTTGAACAAATTACATCAGCAAAAATAGACAGTATTTTTAACAAAATGATCTTACAACATCAACAAAGTATTTAAGAATTGTTTATAACATCAACATAATCTTGCCATGCTATATCATCGGATGAAGAGGATTTTTATTTTAATTATCTTAAATGAAAAAACTTAAAAATAAAAAAAAATTATATACCATCTGGAGCTATAATTTTCATAGTTTCGAGGGTTTTCCCGACTAGCCAAAAAGGGAGTTTTCCCGACTAGCCAAAATGGCCGCTGATTTTACCTTGCATTCAGAGCTATTTCTGAAAATGTGTTGATTGCCCAACTGCCAACTGACAAATTTGTTGGTGTCATGATTCCAGATCTAAATGGCGCGGCAGGTGATAGAGGAGACAATATTAAATGAGATGATGGGACACAATAATGCACTACTCTCTCTGAGAATAGATGATAGAGTATTATATATAATATAGGTTGGTCAAATTTTTTTAATTTTGATTAAATTTCTAAAAAATATATATGATATTTATATCTCTAAATAATTTTTTATAAAAATATACTCAATGATCTATCTAATAATACTAATTATATATTGTAAATATTAATATTATTTATATATAATTAGTTAATGTAAAAAAACTGATTTCTTTAAAAACGAGAATAACTTCTATTCTGGAATAGTGAGAGTACAGAGTAAGGCCCTGTTTGGTAGGGTTTCTACTGGTTCCAGTTTTTTTTATGCATTCACTATTCGTACACTGTTTACAAAAATCGTTTTTATCTCTCCTCTCCCCCTCTCTCACAGCCGGTGAAAACATGTGAAGCTGCAAAAAGTGGGTTCTCCTGCTTTCACTGGTTTTTGTGAGAGGGGTGGAGAGAAGATATAAAAACGGCTCTTATGAACAGTGAATACGTCAAGAAATGTAGAGCACGTAGGAGGCCTGGCAAACGGGAGCCACATACTAGCCCACACAGCATTGTCCGTACAGGGCTTATTAGGATTTCAATATAATCACGATTTATAAGCTTTGATAACTAACCACATTGGTTATAAGTTCTTAAATACAAATGTTTCTGTATATTTACATTTGATAGGCATGTCTCGTAAAAAAACCGATGATAAGATATTGTAAAAGAAATTTGTAGTTACCAAATTTGTAGTCAAAGGTAACTACAAATTTCCAACTTTTGAAGTAGGTTTCTAAAGTAGGTTACAAGAGTATTACTAGCACTAACTTCTCGAGCTAAAATTCTAAGATATAATAAATGGCATTGTACGTTTGGTGGTTGGCAACATTTTGGTAGATAAGATGACGTCCATGGTGACTTTGTGAATCTAAAAAAATATGATCTGCTGACATAGTTTTCGAAAATACTTATAGAAAATATTTCAGGATTTAACATCGTTGTACTTTTAGTATTAGGTGATGGCCCAGTCTTCAAAGATATTTATAGTGGTAGAGTTTGTGTGTGTGACTTTCGTAAGTGTAAGTGTGCATGTGTTTTTTCCGTAGGAAAAAATATATTATGTGATAGCAATAAATTACAAGCACTCTGGATTACAAAATAATACACACAATATGAATAGAAAAACTCAAAACCTAACATATTAGGTACTTTGTAGTTTGTATGACCGTAAAGATAAATACTCGGCAAATGACTTGAGAACAAATATCCAACAAATGACGGTTAACATTTCTGTAGGCAGAATTAAAGTATTTCTTCTTTGTGATATCTTACTTCTTTCTGCTACTAAAGAATGAGGAAGACTCATCCGAAAATTATTCTCCTCAGTCTTTCATCGTAGCTAGATGAAACCATAACTAAACGAAGAAAAGATCAAAGAAAACTATTCCATAGCAGTGGCGTCATCTTAGGCGATGCCACCATCCGGAAACAAATTAGACTAAATTTCTTCTATTACACTCCAATAACATATTGGATTGAGATGTATACGGATACATCTAATCATGGTTGTGTGCATAGAGAGACCGTAATGAAACTCTTCTCTCCAAAATGTTGAACAGATTACATCAGCAAAAGTAGATAATTATTTTGAACAGAATGTTCTTACAACATCATCAAAGTGATGGTCAATAGCCTCGATTATTGAAAGTTGGGTTGAACACACACACACACAACTGAAGCTGGATCAAATTATTCCAGCTATTATCATGTACTTTCCTGAGTAAACATTCTTGGGAGCACTGCACCTTGATGGAGTGCATCGCAGAGTCTCTGCCAGGACGCATACGACGAGCCGCCCTCCTCGACGGCCATCCGGCAAGCCGGCTTCATCTCCCTCGCCTTGTCCCTCGCCGTCGTCCCCTCGGCGCCTCCCATCAGAGCTCGGACGGCGCGCTCCAACTCGGCAGCCTCCACGAAGTTGTCCTCCTTCCTCCGCACCTCCATGGCGACGGCGACCCCCATGCCAGCCACAAGCGTGAAGGCGTTGTAGTGCTGTTCGGCGGCCCACGGCCACGGCAACATGGGCACGCCGAACCACAGGCTCTCGAGCACCGAGTTCCAGCCGCAGTGCGTGACGAACCCACCCACGGCGGCGTGCGCCAGGATCTCCTTCTGCGGCGCCCACTTCGGCCAAACGAGCCCCCTGCCCTTTGTCCTCTCCGAGAACCCCGGCGGGAGCAGCTGGGCCAGGTCCCCGTCCGAGGACAGCTTCGTCCCGTGCTCCGGTGGCCCGCGCAGCACCCACAGGAAGCGCTGGCCGCTGCGGTCCAGCGCGTGCGCGATCTCGTGCGCCTGTCGCGCGGTGAAGAACCGCCCGCTGCCGAAGCAGAGGAACAGCACGGACGCCGGCGGCTGCGAGTGCAGCCACCGCACGCACTCGTGTTCCTGTTCCTGCTGTTGCTCCGGGGGAGTAGTAGTAGTAAGGGTCGCGGCGAGGACCGGCCCGACGGCGTACACCGTTGGAGCGCGGCCTCCGCGGGTGCAACTCCCGTCGGCGATGGCCGCGAGCACGTGTGGCTCGTGCTCGGCGACGGTGTTGACGATGACGCCGGCGGCTTCCGTGTAGCGCCGGCCGTTGTACAGGAACCACCTGTACGTCGGGACCTTCCTGTCCACGAGTCCCGACGGGAGGCAGGACGCGGGCACCGGCGGAAGCCCCGGCACGGTCACTACGCCGCCGTCCATCTCCTCGAACTCAACGTCGCCAGCGGCGTTAGCCTCGTCGTCTAGCGCTGGGGAGTGGAGCAGGAGCGCGCACATGGCGGCGCTGCAGATGAGGTAGACGTAGGCCGGGACGCCGAGGCCGTGCGCCGCGTCGAGCAGCGGCGTGCAGAAGATGTCCACCACGAGCGCGGCCACCGGGCACGCCAGGGCGGCGACGGCCGCCCTCACGTGGGGAACGTATGGCTGCACGTTGAGGGAGATGAATTCCTCGGGGCCCGTGTAGGTCGCCATGGCTGGGGGCTCGGCTGCCGGGAGGTGGTGGAAGCGGATGGGCAGGCCGAGGGCGGCGGACTCCGTCTCCACGTCGCGGATGAGGTCGGCGATCTCGGACCCGCGCTTGTCCGTCGGCGCTGGCATGATGAGCACGGTGAGCGTGAGCGGGCGGCTGCTGCGCGCTAGCAGCCGCTTGCCGGCCTCGATCATCGGCGCGAAGTGGCCGACGCCCCAGATTGGAACCAAGACGACGGTCGGGTCGTCGGCGCTCGCCATGCCGTGGTGGTGTTCGGATTCGAGGCTTCGAGGAGGGGACGTAGTGACGAAAGAGCGTGAGTAGTGACGGGAATCCCGCGAGACTTTTCAATACGTTCACGCTCCAAGAGACCAAGACTCACGGGTGGAAAAAAAAAGGTTCGTAGAGAGAGGGCTGGCACTGGGCCGTCTGTGAGCGGGCGGAACGGAAGAAAGAGAGGGAGAGTGGGCCGCGGCTGAGCCGTCTATTCGGTTGGGCGAAAAGAGAGAAAAAAAAGAGTTATTGCTAAATAAAAAAAATGAAAGAGCTTTCATATTTTAGATTATGCAAACAAAGCCAAATTTAAATGAATTTTGAATTTAACATAAAGAAAACTTATCAGATGCTAAAGAAATACTATGCAGCAGCATGAACGCAACAAAGGTGCTTCTTTGCCTTATTTTGTGACACTAATTTTCATCATTATTCATTGACTCTCTATAACTAAATAAAGACATGCATGAAATAAGTTTGTGGCTTGTTAACTTCATTATCTTTCTTGAGCCTTCAACTTCTATAAATTCAAGGATGTTTCCTTGAAGCCTGCAGATGTCGTGGTGGTTGAACAGTCTAACCGAAGAATATATATATATATATATATATATATATATATATATATATATATATATATATATATATATATATATATATATATATATATAATATTATAAAACTAATTGAAGAGACTTAAAGCTATCTCTATTGACTGAATGTTCGCTCGCTATCTATATGCCTCTTTCGATATATACAATTGGATAGAGATACAGATATAGATGTAGATTAGATGAATAATAATATATTCATTTGTTAATGTATTTGTAGAGACAAATATTATTAATATTTTCTATAATATGAGTCAAATAATATAATTTGTGACAGAGGAAGTATTAATCAATGAGATATTCAAACCTATCTACTGTTGGATCATAATTTAATGTTTGTAAGAGATTAATTCGCAAAAAAAAATGTTTGTAAGAGATTGCATCAATACTAGAGATGGATTCTTATTCTATATAAAGATCAGGATACAAAGTTGAGAGAACAAATAGAACATAATCTCTCTCCGGCCTCCTAGTCACAAGAAGGGAAGAACCTTATGGCGGGATCAAGAGCAGCACAATCGCCGTTCTCTTGGTTGTTGCCATCCTATACTCACTGTCTCCATGCTACGAAGCCGTCGGCTCTAGGCATGTTCGATCTCTCTTTTTTTTTACTTCAAATAACTAACAAAATAGTTTTTTTTGGTACTAAGAACTACAACAATTAGCAAATCGGCTAATCTTGTTTGATCTGGGATGTACAGGCTGGGGGAAACCCTGTCCACCAAACCCGCCCCAAGAAAAAAAGACTGCTTCTCAGCCTATTCCGTGGATCACTGTGACGAAGAGAACTGCGGCTACACCTGTTGGTCAAATGGTTTCCGTGACGGTGGCTACTGTGAGACCTGTACGATTACATACGCGATTTGCTGCTGCAATTAATTAGAAATTAAAAAAATGAGATAAGATGTATGATGCCATGATGCATATGCATCCATCGTCTGTCTCGTGCATATCTATATCTATTTATACGTAATAAAAAGAGATAAATTTTAGCCTTTTTTTTTGTTCATCCATTTTTATTTGGTTCGTCTTCCACTAATAACTACCGGATAATGAAGAGTGAGTATGATTCCAAAACCTATCAAGTCATCTATGAGACTCGATTAGAAAACAACTAACTTTTTCATATAAATCCTTTTTCGATGTAACCAATGACGTAAGATAAATATATTCCAAAAAAATATTTTATAATATGAATCATATATTTCGACATGTCTTGTGATGACAGATATAAAACTAAAACATCATATATGCTCCTACGTATTCTAATCTATCTGAATAGAAAAAAAAAATCTCTACCAAATATATAAAAGAACGGAATCGTATATTTCAACATGTTTTATTTTAATTTTCATATAATACACTGGATTTTGGTACGTACGAGGAGCATGTGAAATCCGGATTCACGTAAAGATATATGAGGCCCAGATTCTATTATTTTGGCCCATCAAAAGAGGGACAAAAACATATCTACGTTATAATTAAACATTAGATTTTTTACTAAATAAAAGAAATGAACAATAGATTTTCACTAAAAATAAACATTATATTTTTCCTAATACTAAAAATATTAAACATTAGTCCTAGATAGACTCCGTTATAACGCACAGGCGCACGTCAGCATCGGGCTGGTCGACTGGACCACCGGCCGCGCCGACCCTTTCTTCCCCCGTAGAGGTCGAGGTCGAGCTCGAGGACGACAAGCAGGACCCGGTGCTGTTCGACGCCGGGGACGTGTCCTGCTGCAACTGGGGCACCGGCACGCTCGCCTCGTGGCGGAAACAGCTCCGGGGGTCGTGCTACCTCCGCCGGGACTGCCTCCTGATCGAGTGCGTCATCGACATCCGCCTCACGTTCCCGGACCCGCCGGCGCCCAAGTTCACGCCGCGGGACGAGGAGGCCGTCGGCACGCTCGGGTTGGAGGAGGGCGCCGACGTGTTCATTCACGTCGCCGGCGGCTCCGCGGCCGACGAGCCGCCCATCCCCGCCCACAGCTCCGTGCTGGATGCGTACGCGCCTCGCTTCTTCAAGAAGCAAACCCTCCGCAGGAGGCGCCGGAGGCACCCCAAGACGGTGGCGGCGGCGACCGGCATCGTGCGTACTGCTATGCGGGTGGACGTCGACGACATGCCGCGGGTGGCCGTGGAGGCGCTAGCTCCTGCAGTTCGCCTACACCGGCAGCCTGCCCGTCGTGGACGGCCTGAGCGTGGACGGCTACAGGGACATGCATGTTCCGATGTGCACCTGCTGCTCGCCGCAAAGAGGTACGGCATGCAGAGGAGGCTGTCGGCGATCTGCGAGCGCGTCCTTTGCCGGTGCATCGACGTCGACACCGCGGCGGCGACGCTGGCCATGGTTGCAGTTCGTGTCGGATACGGACAACTATGGGTTGGTTGGTGCATGCGGTGGAGCAAGGGATATGCTGAGCCGCTGAGGGATCTCATCATCAGGTCTTGGGGGAGTTTCTTTGTGGAGAGACAGTTATGAGCCATGTACTGTGATAGAAGTGGAATCCCTTGTGATGAATCACAAGAGCTAGATTTCAGATTTAACCTCACCACACCACCACTAGGAAAAATTTAGCAATAACATACAACTCCAATTTCTAACATTTGAAGTGAAATCAAGCACGAAGAAATGAGTCCAACGATAATTTTATAATATAGTTTGAAAAAGACATCAGATTTAATGACAAGCATCAAGCATCAAATGGGTTTCTTGACCATAACAAGTTGTGAGCATGCCCGAAAAACTCTGTAATTTAAACTCCCTTCTCTTAATCAAAATGAAAAAAAAAACAAGTAGTGAGTTGTGACCGTGCATGGTTCGCTCATTCTTTCCAGTCAAGCTGATGGCAAGAACTGATGAACACAGCCGTCTCCGACTCCAAGAGCTTGGCAATGGAGGTGCTGCCCACATGGATCTAGCGCAGCTGCCAAGGTCTTGGCATCAAGTGGGTTCCTCCTAAGATTAAGAACGAGTTCGCATATCTGCTTCAGCCTACCCATGCCGTATCGAACCGAACCGGCGAGGAGACCCCGCACAAGTTCCTGGCACTCCTCGCTTCCAAGATCACCCAGCAGGTCATCGGGCAATGTGTCAGTGTAGATGAAGTGGAGCAGGGTCTTGAACACCGGAGGCGCCATGCCCTCGATGGCAACCACCTCACCTGCGTCGTCGTCATCTCCGTCCAAGGAGACACGTTCCGCGCGCACCGTGTCGTGCTCAAGGCGCGGTCACCGGTGTTGAAGGCCGCGCTCTCCGGCTCGGCGCCGGCGAAGGAGGACGACGACGACGCAAGTGAGGTGGTGGTAGTCGTCGATAGCGTGACGCCTCCGGTGTTCAAGACCCTGCTCTACTTCATCTACACCGACACGTTGCCCGATGACGTGCTGGGTGATCTTGGAAGCGAGGAGCACCAGGAGCTTGTGCGGGGTCTTCTTGCTGGTGCGGATCGATACGGCATGCATAGGCTGAGGCAGATATGCGAGCTCGTTCTTAATCTTAGCAACCCACTTGATGCGAAGACCTTGGCAGCTGCGCTAGATCCGAGTGGACAGCACCGCCATTGCTAAGCTCTCGGAGTCGGAGACGGCTGTGTTCAGTTCTTGCCATCCGCTTGACTCGAAGGATGATGAGCTAACCGTGCACGGTCACAACTCACAACTTGTTATGATCAGGAAACCCATTTGAGGCTTTGAGGCTTGATGCTTGTCAATTATTTGATGTCGTTTTCTAATTATTATAAAATTATCATTGGATTCATTTGTTCGTGCTTGATTTCACTTCAAATGTTAGAAATTGGAGTTGCATGTTATTGTTATCTACTTGATTAAACTTGTCTAAGTTGACCAAACAACCCCTAACAGTTTGAGGATTTAAATTAAAATTATCACTTCAATTTGTTATTCATGATTTCAGCACATAAAAAATTCAATAAAGTGGTCCATCCTCTTGGACTGCATTGCTTCCGGCTACTGTACTTTGGATGGCAACATACCTGAACTCAAGGGCTATAAAAAATCCATACCCAGAACTGAACTGAGCTAAAGTAGACCTGAAATCAGTCAATACAGTAATATTGTAATATTCCCTCGATTGGCTCTGTCACTGCAAGAACTGAAGAATGCAAGGTAAGACGAAGTCTTTATCAAAACCTTCCAGTTTGTGAGCTTAATTTACGTACCTTTTTATCGATACTGTTTATTGACGCCCAAAAGCGAGGAGAGTGATGTACAATGTGTATTAGCTCCTGATAATTCTTAAAAAAAAACGCATGCATTACTGTGAAAGCTGCTATTAGCCTTATTAGTAGCTTTGGCGTTGTTCAGGATGCCGAGACAATTACTGGGAGCATGTAGTTCGTCAGGTGCATTAGCGTTGTTCAGGATGCTGAGACAAGTCATGCGTGCGTTGGGTACGACGGGCATAATGATGAACGCTTGCAATGAACCGAGACTGACATAATGATGAATGTTTCATGTACTTTACTGAAGAGAGCTGCACAAGAATCTGTCGATATAACTTTGAGTCAACATTCCATTCACGCGGCGTCATGTACCAGAATTAATACAAGTCAAGAAAAACAGGATACAAGAAAACATAGCATCACCCTAGTTGCCAGCATTTGCTTTGGCTTGACTGCGAATATCCAAACACTTGCTTACACTAAATGACAGGTCAGCACATCGATGAAATGACACTGATGAGTTAGTACACATCAAAGGACCTCAGTGAGGATAGTCACACTGGGTTTAGGCTAGGTTTCAGATTCATAGCTGCACCACCTGACTCAACGAGGAGAATTCATCATTGATCTTTGAGGCGAAGTCCTCATCAACTTCCATTCTAGTGCACAACTGTGGAATGGAATAAGGCCGTGCTACTGCTGCCGCAGTTGGCTCGTGATCGCCCGGCTCCGTCTTCATTCTGTCTGGCTTGTCCATAGGGGAACCATTCTTCTTTCCAAACCGCTGCTCAATAAGATCACGGCAAGGCTTCAGATCGTCATCGCTCTGTGCTTTTGTCAGCTTACCAAGCAGCTCGTTCAGTTTCGCGGTTCTCTCCATCTTCTGCTTTGTGCTAAACTTCATTGGGCTTGGATGATCATCCTGACTTGGATCAGATGGTTTCTCATCCTCATTGGCACTTTGAGTCTCAAGCAGTTTCTTCAGCTTCTGGTCCAAGATAGTGGCAACCTTCTCCTTGAAGCTATCAGCAGTTTCGTTATCCAACTTCAACCTCACCTTTGCCTCCGAAACCAGCAAGTCCATCCTGTCTTCTTCTGAAGAAGCTGCTTCAGCTTCTTGCTCAACATCAGCATCTTCCATGGGACAGAATGTTTCCTCCAGTAACCCAACATTCTGTGTATACCTCTCATATGCTTCATTTTCAGCATCGATATCTCCTTGCATATGTTCCTTTAGCTTCATAAACCTCCACTTGTTTATACCCACAACATCCTAGAACAAAACAAAAGTCACAAAAGAACCAAAAAGCAGTTCGAAACAAACAGAGTGCACGAATCAGGCAATTACCTTTTTGGTAAGCGACTTCTTCGTTTGGAGAGACTTCAGAAAATGCTGGGGAAGCTTTTGCAAGGCAGCCAGCCTTGACGCTGAACTGTGAAAAAACAACAATCAAGCATTAAACAATGCTGTTATTTGCAAGAGATTAATTGTCAACTTGTGTTTTATGAATTTTACCTTGTTGCAGGTAAATTGGTAGATGGCTGTTCCGTTGCAGGAGCAGTAGCAGGTGATGGCTTGTCTGGTAATGTGCCGGTCTGCTTCAGAACTATCATGATAAGTAAAGCGAGGCAACATTAGTGGTGTTCAGAGTTGATTTTAAAAAATAAACAACATTATGACATAGCACAGAGCAGCAGACATGATAATAAACAATGTAAAAGAAAGTTCAAAATAAGAAAAAATGGAATTGACATGCAGATTACGATAGAAATATCATAAATAAAACATCAATGTTCATAAGAAATGATTCTAACATAACCACTAAACTGCTTGGCTGGACTGGAAGTTTGGGACTAAAACCTTCACTTTTTTCCTTCACTAGCCTCTTCCCCATTTCTTCATAAATCATGAAGAGAATAGCTCCATTGACGGTCAATGCAAGGTTTAATCAATAACCCATCTAACGCTTCCTCCCCACATACTTGACATGTCCTTGAAGCAAGATAGAGTCACAACATCCCCACAAAGGATGCAAGTCATCACCATGCAAAAAATTCCTCCATGGCCTTCCCTTACATGCTTAGTTTTTTTTACAAATTTCATTTCTGTTGGATGAGTGATGCTTGCAGTTTGTGAAGATTTATTCCAAACCATAGTCACAGAAAACAGGGTCGAAGGCATCAACCCAAGACCCGGGAACGTCGTCCCCGACCTGGGTACGTGGGGTTATTTTCAACCCTTCCGTGTATAAACCTCTCACAAGTCGCAAGTAGCGAACCACGATTCTGAACCCCGTTGACACAGAAACTGTGACTAGCTTTGTGACTATGTTCCAAACATTGTTCCAGGCATTAATTCTGGATGGTAATTTCTGACTGCTAATAACCAATTCATTTGTCTAAGAACTTGCCATAGATATTTGAAAAACAAACTATTAGTAAAACATTGCTAGGATGGATTGGTTAAATCTGCTAGCTTGCACCTCTAAGCAAGGTCATTTTGGTCACGAAACCAAATTTGCCCCTAAATATAAAAAGGTCTGGAACAACTACTGAATGAGGGTAAAGAAAAGGCACAGTTGCCTCGATAGCATTCTCCACAATCTGTTTTGCTAATACTGATCCCCAAACTCAGTTATCAGTTTTATATTTTAGCACGCATTCCCTTCCTGATTGTTTGTCATAGCGCTCCAACAAACCTGATGTTTCCCTACCTCCCTCCCATTGGCCACAACCGAGACCCTCCCCTCCCCCTGTTGTCTGAACTGCTGGACAAGAGGAAGGAGGGTCCTCCAGATCTGGCTTTACTAGTACCGACTGAGAAGAGAGAGGATGTACATGGAACACAGCTTCACTCCTGGTGTAGTCCGCAGGAGATGGCTTCATGAAGGGGCATTGCTTCACCTTATGGGGCCAGTGGCAGTAAGGGATCCATGGTTTGGCAGTTGGTCAAGTGTGATGCTCATGGACATCAAGCACCATGGCGATGTCCACTAGAGAGTGCTCTGCAATGAGGACGGTGAGGTCTGCAGTGGCTGCAGGGGTAGAAGATGGAGAGTAAAGACAGATAGTGACGGGAATTGGGAGTGGGTGGGCAAGTGGCCATGGAGACCGAGAATGTAACTGTGACAGTCCTGCATTCCATAATGTGCCACTGGTTTCCAATCGTGCCGCACAGCACTAGGATGGGGTAAGTGGAGTAAGGACTAGGAAGTGATAAGATAGGACACTGAGTTTGGAGAGTAGTATGTTAGCAAAACAATTCATGGAGAGGGCTATAGAGGCAATTTTGAATAACCAAAAATAGAAGGGATGACTGGTAAACTGGACGGAGCAGATATGTAATTATGCAGATATTTAGATAGAATATCACCATTCACCAAACTGCTTGTGGGTCACTAATTTCGAGTATAGACTATCGTTTTCTTATAACAGTGCAGATTATCACGTTAAAGGAGTATATCACACATACCATGGATGTGGCAAGGATTCTGGGCCTTGTAGCAGCAGCTCTTGCAACACTGGAATGGGCACCTGAAAGGCCAAGCAGAGTGCACACATATCATTCATTAACAAATAAAAAATTACTGTGGTCTCTAACACATAACCAAAGGTGAAGGTTCTCAGTTGCCTGTAAACTGCCTCTGCACACCATACCACAAGTAGGTGGAAATAATTCTGCCTAATAAGGAAGTATCGATAAACTATGTCTTCTTACCGGGAGCGGGCGACGTTACCACACTGGATGCACTTGGGCTTGTTAAGACCCCGAAGATTTGGTTTGGGCATGTCGAAGGCAGCGGCTGGAATAGGAGGCGGCTTCTGCGGCGTCCCATTGCTGTTGGCCACTGCCGGCGCAGGAGCAGGAGTAGCAGCAGGGGAAGGCGAGTCACCAGCCGCCGCCTTGGCGACGATGGCAGCGGCAGCGGCAGGGTTCACGTCCGGCATGGTTCTCCACAACCCAAAGAAACTTGTGGTAAAAAAACTAAAGTCAGCAAAACTTGTGGTGGAAAAAGTAAAGCGCAGTTGAGAGAGTGGGTATAGGTATGCCTAGATAAAAATCCTAATATACAAATACTATGTAATACAACTAGAAATCCTACAAATGGTTCGATATAATACCTTAGATTCAACAATCAACAAATAAGTTTCAAACTTGCATAAATTATAATATATAAATTCTACTATAATATATTTTTTCCATTTCCAAAGTCCCTGAAATTTGACTATAATGTTGTTTCTATTTCTGGTCGTATTTGTGAAATTCTAAAAAA
The DNA here is from genome assembly GCA_022036555.1 of Microstegium vimineum. Classification (NCBI taxonomy): domain Eukaryota; kingdom Viridiplantae; phylum Streptophyta; class Magnoliopsida; order Poales; family Poaceae; genus Microstegium; species Microstegium vimineum. Next base: position 4,392,724 of record CM039136.1, read on the forward strand.
CAGAGTTCAGGAAGGAAGGAATGCGATTCAATTGGACATTAGTAGTTTATTGTTGAGAAAACTAGGGGTTGAATTTGTTCGGTAGAACTTTCATTAGCTAGTCAAAGTCACTACTCACAAGGGAAGGTCAGAATCCAGTATTTCCACAGAAAATTTTCATATCATTCAGAAAAAGTCTGCAGTGATATTTCAGTGAAGAACCATGCTATGCTGCCGCGTAAGATTAACAATAATTTTGAAAGGTATATCTACATTCAAAGTCTCTAACCTTAAGAGGGAAGTAGGCAAACACCAGGAGCAGTTGGCAACGGGTCAGCTGCCGGCCTAGAGGCGCGTCCCGCGCTGGGAGAGGTGAGGTTCCGCTGGACGCAGGCCCTGCACAGCACAGGGCGGCCGCAGCCCGCAGGGCGTCGAGCAGTCCGAGAGATGCAGATCGGGAGTCGGCTGGGCCTGGGCAGCTCTACGGCTGCGCGCCGTCTTCGCGCGGAGGCAGCTGGGGCCTAGGGGGTATGAGATTTAGGAGAGCTCAGAACTTCGGAAGCACACCCACCGGTCTTGGCACTCTGCTCTGCAGCTTGGCACACCCGGCGGCCGGTGACGGCGCCGGAGGCGTGCAGTTTGCTCGGCTGCTCGGCAGTCTGCACCTCGGCGGTTCGGCCACGCGCGCAGCCCGGCTCGGCTACCAGCGCCAGGCCCAGGCAGGGCCGCGGGGGCGTGGAGCGGCGGGCGGCGCGCGGCCTCTCGGCGGCGCTCGGAGTCGGAGGCGGCGTGGCGGGCTCGGGTCAGGTCTCGCGTTGGGGTGGGCAAAGCCGGAGAGAAGAGCCTGTTGCCTTTTTTCTGTTCTTTGTTGGGCCTGATTTTTTATGGGCTAAAAGTGTTGAGAATGCTAAAAAGTATTTTGGGCCTGATTTTAGGATAGTTATGGGCCTATCTGAACTACCCTTTGGCGGCGGCACACTGTCGGCGAAAGTTTTTTTTTTTACAACGTGAGAGTTGATAGGGCTGGCTATTGTCTGTTTGGGACTTTTTCTTGAGACTAGCAAACGTGTCCCTACGTTGCAACGGGAGAAAAAAATCAAACATTAGTGAAAAACGCAGGCAAGAGTTTTTGTTGCATATTTATTTATATTTTACCTTTTTTCTATACGTGGTTTTTATATAGTACGTCTCAAATAAGAGTAGTCCGTGATATAGTCCATTGCTATTTATTTTTATTTCTATTTTTTCTCTATAATATATGCTATTTTTTCCCTATAAACCAGAAGAGACCGTGAAGGACTCCATTGATATTATTTTTTTATTCCTATTCTATTTCCCCACACGTTTTCATTGTTCTTTTCCTATTTCTTCATGCACATCTTAGTGAAATGGAGCGATTCTATCGTGTACTCCATACTATTTATTTTTATTTATATTTTTTCTATTATATATGTGTCATCGTGTGTCATGTAAGAATATGATTCATATTGGATTTTTTTAAAAGCCCGTGCGTTTCAACAAAAGAAAAAACTATTAAACATGTGATAAACTACGTTACAAATATTATATATTTATTTAGTTTTTATTTTTATCTTTTTTTATAAAATTTAAACTAATGTATTTTATGATGATGACCATGGTATGTGCTCTCTGGTCCCTCGTCGTTGCATCCATGCATCTCAACATCCGATGAGGTAAAGGCTCAAACGTGCATGCATGCAACAGCTAGCATTTTTTTAGTCGCCACTTGCCATGCCAACGCGCCCGAACGGCGTCTATATATGTTGACCCCAAATTCATAATTTGATGTAACGATCTGGTAATTAATAAAGCTTTGAAAAAATATGTTGACCCCATTCTAGCTAGCTATAGTAGTAGCACGTCGATCGCCACTGTGCACAGCCACATCGTCCCTCTCGCCAATTGCCTCGCTCTCCGCGGCAGCACCGCCACCCACCACACGTACAGCCACCCTTTCTCCACACCCCGCAGCCAAGCTAGCCGTCGGAGATCCATGGAGATGAAGAAGAGTGAAAGAACTTCTTATGGCGGTATCGTCGATATGTTGCTTCGCCGGAGGCCTCTGCTGTCGTCCTACGCATCACGTTCGTCTACGATGACTTCATCAAACAGATGGGAGGTTAGTAATAAGCTCTCGATCTCCATTTCCCCTCTTTATTTCATGCTTAATTAATTAGCTAGAGGAACGAGAGATAAGTCTATATCTCGATCGAGTTAAATGAATCGATGCATGCATGCTTGCTTTACATATATCATTATTAGCTTCATCAAAACACGTACGGTTTGTGGTTTGTGTACCGCAGTACTAATTTGGGTTGAATATGGGTGGACTTTATCCCGTGTCTTTTTATTAGTTGTGGGAGATCGAGGGAGATATATGTATTCAACATTTGGTTGGGCAGTACGTAATTAATATAACATTTTTGCTTTAGCCTGTGACGAATAGCGCAGGCGTAGAACAAAAGGCATAAATTCACTTCCTTTCTCGTCGTTTACTGATCCCTAGCTAATTTTCTTCTCTGACCGGAACAGTGGTTTGTTCAGGTAATAAACAGACCTTCCTTCCGGGCAGGACATGCCACAGAGGGCCCAAAGATCCATGAAATACAGGCCCAGGAATGTCGCTCGCCCAAGGCAACCATACAGGGCTGTACGGAGGTGCCGTCGGAGCACAGCTGGAGTGATTATATGGACCAGCCCATGGCGCAGAAAGTGTCAGGTACTATATATATATATATATATATATATATATATATATATATATATATATATATATATATATATATATATATACTAATACTAGTTTGTTGTTTCCATCGTCCTCTTACAAAGACATGAGTTAGGATGAAGCCACCTTATCTCAGCTCTCCATCTCTCTCTATGTCTCATCCATCTATGAAGTTGTTGGCGAAACTATTTTGCCAAACGTTTTTCTCCAAAACAGTTTAGAAAGTTGCTCGTGAAGCAAATATATGTTCTTTTGAAAGCTTCACTAGTTAGTAAGAGTGAGAGAATTAATTGCTGTTTATCGTGCTGACGACGATCGACATGCGCATGCGAGGTGCAGGTACGTGTGTTGTCGTTGCCTGCGTCGTATGCCTGCTGGCGGTCCACCGGATGGAATACGTGAAGAAGCAGCAGCAGCAGCAGAAGCTGCACGGGGACAGGGACGGCGACGGGGGCTTCCACTTGCATCAGTTCCCCTGGCGCTGCATGGATGCTGCGCTTCGCAGGCTGTTCGTCAAGTGTGTCACAGACGACATCTGGGAGTCGGACGAGGGTGCCTATGTGGACGAGGTCCTGACAAAGATACAGGAGATGAAGGGCTTGCCGGCGATCAACGCGCCGATAACTCTGGCGGAGCGTGTCTTGCCACTACGCTCGTGGGAGATGCACTCGTGGGAAGACAACGAAGGCCTCGGGCTTTGTCCTGAGCGTGTAGCTACGCTGCTGTACAACAACGGCCCATGCATCGGGCTATTGTGGATTATCGACCCGTTGTACAATGATATCAACACCGACGACACGAAGCCGCAGGTGTACACCACCGGCGGCTGCTGCCAGAACCACGAGTTGAGGTGTCAGAGCATGGACGAGCATGGTTATGAGCAGGTGGGGTGGCACGCCGTCGTCTGCTTCGGCTACCGACGATTCGGCGATGGCATGCATGTGCTGGTGCTGGACAACCACACGCCCACCGGACCACGGCGTTGGATCGATGTTATGGAGTTCCACACGCTCTACACCCTTACTGTAGATAGCGTAGCGCCGCCAGGCCATCATCAGCAACACGGTCACGGTCAGTAGCTAGAGATTCCCCTTTTAAATTTTACTTGCTTTGTAGCCTAGTAGCTAGGTTGTGCTTGCTTTTTGTTGTTGGTGTCATTACTACAGTAGTGTGGTCTAGCTGCATGCCAGCGTCTATCTATCTATATGTGTGTGTACATGTGCAAAATATATAAGCGTGGTGCGCGCGTGTGTGTATTATGTAGTACAGTTTGGTTATAGTTAGGACTATAAGGTTGTACTGCTTGGGATTGTCAGAGTTGTTTGAGTCGGAGTCTGTACTAATTTTATGAGTGGGAGGTGCGCCCTAAATCGCGCCCTGAGGATTAAGCACACGGTGCCGAACCATTCTCCTTTTAAATTTACATTGTCTGTCATAAAGTACATCCGTTAGTGTCGTCTTAGATTAATCATGCACTCGATCTAATGTTATCAGTACTAGTATATTTCCTGTGCTAACGACGATTATATATATATATATATATATATATATATATATATATATATATATATATATATATATATATATATATATATATATATATATATTAATTATATCACTCAATCTGCTAGACCATACATGATTTGAGCCGATGGACAGAGGAAATGTAACACAATTCCTAAGAAAAAGTCCACATGAGAGTGAAACAACAAATTACCAAAACTTCTATTCTCTGTCGTGATTTCAAACACACCACAGGACGACTTGCTTGAATCACTGAATATGGATTGCAAAGTGAATCACTTAATATTAAGAGTACCTATTACTTTATAGTATATTACTCGTGCTAACACTACGACAATATTGAGGCAACTAATACGCAGGATTTGGGGAAACATTCGGATCTAAAAGGGTGACTGATGAAATCTGAAACTAAAATTAAAAAAAAACTTGATTGAAATTGACAAAAAGAAAATTTAACTGATAAAAACTAAAGTAGACAAAATAAAAAAAATAGGTATATTGAGAAAATATAATTAATGAAGAATCTAAGAGATGTTAATATATTATCATATAAATTTGGTCAAACTTGAGATGTTTTGACTCTTTAATATTCTTAAAATGTTTTATAATTACAATGGAGAGAGTACGATTCACGTCGTTTGATTTTTATTTCTTCTATTTCTAAGTATTTTAAGATCACTGACTTCTGGATGTAAATGACACATATTTTGCTTTGACCCAAGAGTTACGGAACAAGTGGAGCGGAGTAGGCACACAACAACAACAACAAAATCCAGTGGATTCTTTCACGAGTTTTGATCCATGCTTTGCACAATAGTATATTTCTTTGTCATGTTTTATATAAGCCTCTCTTTTGATCAGGAAGGTTCTTTTTAAGGAAATATAAGCTCTTTTTTTAGAAGTACTACAACACGTGGCTCAACACGTACGCAAATCCTACCCCTATGAGGGCTGGTAACGTAAATCCTAAAATAAATCTAGAAAACCACAACCTTAAATTCGTCACAGCCTAAAATTTACTCCCACGGGGAATCGAATTCAGGACCACCGCTCGAGTGACTTAGCCATCAAGACTGAGTGACATATAAGCTCTCTTGAGAACCGGAAGATTTTCTCTTCCCGCAGGTGAACGACCTTTCTCCAAGAGGGCCAAAAGATCCACCAAATAATGGCCCGCCCAGAGATGCTGGACCAACACAACGGGACTTGGCTGCACGGAGCTAGGGAGGCCCGGCCCATCGAGCTACTAGTGGCACGACAGATCAGCTGGGAGCCTCATATGGGTCAGCCCATGGTGCAGACAGAGCCAGGTGAGTGACATGACATGATAGTGTGTGTCTGCTGAGTGCCTCTGCCTGCAGTTTTCAGTTTTGACGATCAGATTCACAATCTGATACAGAATGTTTCTTGGTTTCGCATGGTGTGCACTGTGCAGGCACCTGTGTTCTCGCCGCCTGCACCAAGTGCGTGGAGGCGGCCCACCGGCTCCAGCACGAGAAGCTCCACTGCATGGCTGCGCCTTCTTCAATTCTGATATGCTCAAAGCGTGCCGTGCCGACGGCGCCTGGAAGCCAGACGAGAGAGCCGATGTCGCCGACGACGTCCTGACCAAGATACGGGACATGGAGGGGCGTGCCGGCGACGACCACCAGCGCGTTCTTCTTCTTGCCACTGCGCTTGTGGGTGGCAGCAGCACCGGTGGGATGACAACGACGCCGGCGGACGTTCCCCGGAACGCGTGGCGATGCTGCTGTGCCATAGAGGCCGGCCCCTGCCACTACAACGATTTGTAGGGCCGGTTGAGCCAACCACCCTTACAAATACCATTGGTAAGAACCGCTCATATAGTTGATTTTCAAAAAAAAAAATTCGAATCCAAATCTGACCACAACATGTAATATATCATTCAAATTCAAATTCGAATCTGACCACCACACAGACATGTGTGTGTGTGTATATATATATATATATATATATATATATATATATATACCATCATTACAGTCCCCAAACACACAAGCACAATATAAACCATTATTATGGTCCATAATTCAAAAGTTTCACAAGTCCAATTCACAAAGTCCATCATTACATAGTCATAATTCACAAGTTCTAAATATTCTGACAAGTCCAAATCAGGTGCATTTGTTATCAATGGCCTAGAGATAGCCTGTGTGTCTCACGAAGGTGTTGGTACATAAGATTGCTACCTAAGTCGGAGTTTGGATCATGGTAAAGGCCTTTGGAAGAAATAACCTCATCAACGATGAAGCCACAAAGGTTACCGACAAGCTCTAAGAATTCATCATCCTTGTATAGGTTCCTTCGTTGGCCTTTCTCTTCTTTCCACTACAAAAGAACAAAGTTTATATTTCATAACATAAGCTAAGTTTTCATACTACGAGCGAAGAAAGTGACAAACTTACAAGTTCTGGGTGTCTCCTGCATGCACCAGTGTTACTCATCATATAACATATGTAACATCCACAATCTAGACTCCCAGGCCTCTGCTTGAGACACTGTGTTTCGCATATGAAAAAGTTAGGTAATGCTAGCTATTGACAAACCACGTAACAAAGTGTAGCGATGTAAGTTACACGTACCGGACATAGAGTTTTGATAGCCAACCTGCTTTTGCTTTCTGGATCATGCCTTCCATTATGATATTCGACATAGTGTCTCCATGCTCTGTTTGAATGGTTTTAGCATGCAAATGCAACTTGTTAGTATCAAAAAATGAAGTTTACAAGTATATATGCAAACATATATAAGTTAATGAGGGTTATTGTAAATATGTATACGTCTTGACAATCGATATGAAGTCCTTGTATGTCTCTAGCGCATAATCTGCTGAATCAAAGACAAATGTCATGCTCATCCCAACAACGATCCCTACAAGAATCCAGTGGTCCCTACATGAATTCAATCATTGAAGAAATAAATAAGCTCTTTTTCATTGAACTAAATATATAGAACAATGCTTTATTTAAGTATAGAGTCGAACTTACCCAAAGTGGTATGGTAACCATACCACGTTGTTATGCTGGAGATTCTTAAGGAATTTAGCAATTCGTGCCGCAGCCTTAATGCTCTCTTTGTACATCTTGTCTTTGCGGATGTCCTCTTTCTCCTCAACGGTCCCTCCGTCTTTCAGTTCGTCGCCATCAAGTTTCTAGTTCTTGGGGTAGTTAAAATTTGTTGATGATATCCACCAAGGGTCTATATAGCCGACTTTTAGACTTGGAACCTTCTTCACAATATTAGTTTGCATTCTACAAATCACGATTTGAGTTAGTTACAACAAAATGCAAATATTTCATTCATATCTTAACGAGAGGGCAAGGACATACATGCACCACACATGAACTCGATTCATTTCCATCATTTTGAGGTGAAAGCATGCCTGCATGTCTTTGAAGTCAAATAATAGCCCCCCATCTGCGCCTCCAAATGTGCCTTCAGGGAAGCATGCTCGTATCTCGTTTAGTCTCGTCGCTTGAGCATGCAAGTACCAATCATGGAACTTTCTCATTCCAATTGGCATTAGCTGCATGATTTGATTTTGTAGGAAGTGCTTGCCTCTTTTATAATTTTTTGGGAAATTCTCTGTCCACCTGATGTCCTCAACACTTGGATACTTCCTCACTTGTTGGTGGAGTTTGCTAGTGTCGGGCGGCTCAGAAGCACGTGTGTGGAGGTCTTTAACTTGGTTCTCAGGCTTGTACTGATCACGCGTATACCACTTGTCAATCAACGAGACGTCTTTCATCGGAACAAACATTGGCCTAACATGGTAGGGAATCTTGCTTCGAGCCTCCGATTGAGGCGCGCCATCATCATATTTTTCAAAAGACAACCCTTGTTTAGGTCCTTGCTCGGTTGGACTAGGCCCTTGCTTGGTTGGACTAGGCTGCGACATCACATCAAGCCCTTGCTTGGTTGGACTAGGCTACGACATCACATCAAGCCCTTGCTCGATATGATGAGTTGGAGAATGTTGTGGCATCGTCTCATCATGCCCTTGCTCGGTAGGACAAGTTGTAGAAGTCTGTGGCTCGTCAGGCACGTGGTCCCTAGGAGTCAGGGAAGAATGTGCCACCTCAGGCATGTGGTCGTCATAGGGCGATGAATATACCTCCTTGTCCTCAATAGCTTGCTCCAGATGTACATCACTCGGAGTTGGCGAAGAAAAATTCAATACAATGTCTTTTTTGTGCCAGAGGATGAACTGCTTCCTGACATCTCCAAGATGAACAAACCCCTTAGGAGTTGGGTGTTCTATCTCCCATGTCATGAAGTTTGGCTTCACGGTATGCACCTCGACCCTAGTGTAGTCCAGCGGGATTGGACGACTGTGCCATTGGCCTCCCGACGGATGTGCCACACCCGTTGCCACCTCAACCATCGTGTTACTCCTGCCTATGGGAACCAATAAGGTGCAACTAGCTGGCTCCCGTATGCGATCGACGACGGTTGCGGTTGTAGTGGAACCTTGGTTGCTGGGAACATTCGGAGGGCTACCAACTATAGCCAGTTGTCCCGGCGGCTCCATCAATGTCCGTGGCTCCATAGACAAACCTTGGTCAAAAAGCGCCTTTGCAACTAGAGCTTTCACTAGGAGCTCAGATTGGACTCTCGGTCTCTGCCATGTCTCTTGTACATGTGGCTGTCCTCTTTGAATTCTTTGGCCTGTGTTGTCAGCTTCCCTAGCCCCCTTGTGCGGCCAGGGTTCTCGGGGTTTCCCAAGCCAAGGCTCAGCTCGTCCCTCTCTCTGGAAGGAGTGAATGTGCCCTTCTCTATGTCTTCAGCATATTTTAGTATCCTTGATACTGCCTGTTTGGTCTCCGGCTCAACAAACTTCAGGTCAAAGGATTCCACACTCCTTCACATATATCCATTGCTTCAAATTCTTCACCTTATGTTTCATTGGATCCCCGAAAGCTTCAGCCTCTGCGTCCATCTTACTAAACATGGGTTGCTTGGCCAGGTAGCCACCGGGGCCTAGTCGAGGGTGGTGTTTGTTCTTCTTTGCCTGCTTGCTATTATGTCTATTGACGGCCAATGCTTCAGGTGAGGTCTTCTCAGCCACTAATTGCGCCCATTGATTATGAGTTATGTTGCCAAACTCATGGAAGGGAGTTAACCCCTTCTAGATAAACCTCTTGTTCAGATCTGACCTCCAACGTTGGAAAGTGTTGCCCATTATCTTGTAAGCATGTTTTTTTACCAGTTCATGCTTTCCTGTCGGCAACCTAAAAGTGTCCATCAGCCATTTATCCCATAGCTCTTGCTTTTTTGTCTTAGGTACACCATTTTCGCCAGACCACATAGGGATTGCTAGGTTCAGTTGATCACTTACTAGTGCCCCGATCGCATTACGAAATCGGCTGATGTACTCCGGTGAAACAAGGATCTGCCCTTCTGGCCCCACCTCCGTTATCACATAGCATACCCCCTTCTTTGGATATTGGTTGGCCGTTCTTGCCCCTTGTTTCCTCTTTGGTTCGGTAGTCGAGGTCGTGGTTGTGCCTTGAGGTTGTGGAGCAGAGGCCCCAATGTCAGTGTCTATGGTTGTTGCCTCTGCCCTCATGTCCTCTTGTTCAACAAAATGTGTCGGACGCCGACGTCGTCTTTTTGGAGGTCTAGCATGGTCCTACATCTGCATCTGCATATTCGATAGGTCGAAAGCTTTAGTAGAGGACATATAGCCAAAACCTTAGCGAATTTCACAGGCTACAAAGGCTCCATCCTTACCTCCTCATTCGGATCGAAATCCCGGTCCAACTCGTCCTCCGTTGGCCTATGTCTAGGTTCTGTTGGGTGAGGATCCTCGGGACTTTCATATCACCCCGAGGTTGAGCTCTCGTCATCATCCCCTTCTTCTTCGCCTTCATTAGCATCACCTCCACTACCTGTAACAACCCTAAAAATCACACACACAAAAATCCCAACCACAAATTTTTTGCTACATATTACTAATGTTGATGATTTGCCATGCATGAAAAACACCTCAACCATAGTTAGCATATAACTTTAGGAAGTAATAATTATCAAACATTAAGTTGAATCATTCAAGTGTTGCATTTTGGTTTCCTATGGTTCTTTGCAATGTTTGCAATTACATGACAATGAATCACACAATTTCCAAAGACCTTGACAAAGCACTCTAGATGTTGGACCAAGTGAATAAAAGAACACTTATATATATATGTATATGTATGAACACACATATATATACTAACTAAAACAAATAACAAAAGAATAAGTAGAAGGAAGAAAATAGAAAGAAGAAAAGGAATGGACAAGGCCAATTGGCCCGGACAACAAGCTAGCCGGCCCAGCTACTCTAACCCTGCTCACGCACACGCGTTCCGCGATGGGCCAAGCCTGCCCAGCGGCATGCCACCGGCCTAGTACCACGCGGCAAGGCCTAGCACTCGCGCGCGCTCTAGCAAGCAAATGTGCACTACCTCCCCCTCACTGACCGGTGGGCCCTCCCTGTCATCTCCTTCCTCTCGTTGCTCTCTCACGCTGCGTGGAAGCGTCCGATAGAACCACGCGCGCGCCCTGACACACACACAAGTAGGGCGTGACCCTGTTCCCCGTTTGTACCCTACCTGCCCTTGCCCTGGGGCCCACAAAGACCCCACGCCCCCACCGTCCGCACCCTTGGATCGCGCAATAGAGCCCCGCACCATCGGATAAAGCACCGTGATGTACCACTCTCTCCATTGGCCTCGGCCCTATAAAACCCCCCCTCCTAGAGCCACTAGGGTTCCCTAAACCCCGCCGCTGCTTGCGGCAACCATCACCAACTCCTAGCAACGTTCGGGTGAGGAGAAGAAGGAGCCAAGGCCGAGCAGAGGGAAACAGAAGGGGCTCGCTGCACTAGAGATCACCGGAGTGTTCCGGCGTGGTGCAGCGACGTCAAGATGGCACGACACGGCTGCATGACTACACAGCCTCAGCTCAACACAGTGCCGCTACCCTAGCTACCCCGAGCATCAGGAACCATCCCTGAACCCCGACAAGCACTGGCCACCGACCTCGTTGGAGTGTGTGACCACGTTCCCAACCTGGGAAGGCAGGGATCCCACGTCGGCTTAGCCCCTGGAGTTGTATACGTGACTGCAAGCATGGGACCTACCACACGACCACCTGCCGGGATTGCCACGATAAGGCGTTGCCCGCCATGACCGGGGCAGACACCGCGTCATCATGGCGGGGTGCGTTCTGGATGGATCAATCACTCGTAGACCTATCCAACAAACCCTGAAGCTTTACCTTGACCTTTCCGAGACCCCTGGCTACTTGGTGGACCTCCACATGCCCCCAATTCCCTTGGCCACGCGGCACAACGGTGTTCACGTGTTCGGCAGGTTCGCCGTCGCGTTCGGGGCACGATAGAAGCCCGAGGGCTTGACCAACAGGCCCCGCATGTTCGCCCAAACGTGCTGATGGATAGGTGCAGGCCAGATCATATGCAAGACCACCACCCCACTGAGACCGAAGCGCGTCGAGCCACCGAGCCGGTCCGCCGCCGTTGAGCACCCTGAGTACCTCGGGGGACCTCATGGTTGGCCGTATTCCATACTAGAGGCCTCATGGAGGGGAGCCATGGTGCCAATTGCGAACCAAGACCACTCCATGCCACGGACTACAAAAACCGACGAGCTCCGTCCACCCCAAGCCTTGCCGAAGACCATCAGGACCATCCATGCGGTTCCGAGCGTACCATGGTGTCCTCTGTGCGTGCGCAAAGATGTGGGACCCTCCAATTCGATCCCGAGCCAACAATGGAAGCCTTGAATTGCTTGCCGGCAATGAACGTCATCGACCGGAGTTGAACAAGGGGGGAGAAAGGGGAGAAGGGAGACGAAGAGAGAGAGCGGTGGACCAGATCCGCATGAGCCCTGAGACTGACTGGTGGACCCGCCTTCCGTGTGTCAGCGGTGCACTGGCCATGCACCCGCGTGTGAACCTTCCCCTGCGTGCGTGGACCCAGTCTAGGTGTACTAGAGAGAGAGAAGGGGTGGGTGCACCCGGTGCACCAGATTTGTGCCTGCGGTCCAGTGGACCAAAGCTTCGGGTGCACCATGGACCAGCCCGGCACAAGCCCATGGTGGACACGTGGCGGGCTCGGCCCAATCCAAAATCTAGCCTTGTCCGGTCCTAACTCGGCCCATTGGCCCATTGGTGTTGACCCAGTCAACCCTGACGTCATGCTGACATCAGCCGACCAATCAGGACCTGACACGTGGCACAGAGAGATGATTTCATCCTTTTTCATTTTCAGAAATGGAATTAAACTTCAAAAATTCATAACTAATTCATACGAAGTCCAAAAATTGCAAACTTTATATCAAAATTCTCAAAATAAATGAGCTCTACATCGTGGACCTATGTTTGTGCATTTGGATCTTCTCATTTTTCTGATGTTCTTATATGTGCTCTATAGGAGTCGCTAACGCGACTATTTCGTGTATGTTTCAGAGAATGAGGAGGGATTGACTGAGGAAGGTGACTACGACTACGAAGAGGAGCTCGAAGATGACTACAAAGGTGCCACACCCAACCCAACCTCGTAGAACCTATTACACATGATCACCATGTTATATTTATGATGTTAAGCAATGCATAGGTTTGCATGGTAGAACTACTTGATTAAGACTTTGCCTTGATGAAGCCTTTACCCTCCTCACCGCAATAGGATAGAGGCACACTTGCTTGCTCTATATATGAATTACTACTCTATCATATTATGATGTGATAATGATGAGGCATGAGGTGCCGGAAAGAGGGGAGTGTGTTGTGTGTGTCTTGGGTGAGTGGTGAGGGTGTGTCAGGCCAAATAGGAATAACAACGAGCCTTGAGCAAGTCTTGCTGGGGAAAGCAACCTGGGCATTCCCACACGAAGTACCTGTGGCAAGTAACAGAACGGAAAGGAGGTTCCGAGGGTGAACCTTGGAATAGGTGAATGCTATGATGGCATGGGGATTTGATGAAGATGTCTTGTTTGGCCAAATCTAGGGACTTCCTGGTACTCAAACTCATAGAAATCCCTTGCAAGACACTTGCTTTCCATGGGGGAAAGACGGCTGGACTACTTGGTAGGGCGGTGCCACTACTACTTGGATGTAAGCGGATATGTGTAGAGAGGTACGGGAGAGTGTGACCCACACCCTCTTGAGACAGCATGGTGACCCCAGGGCCCGGTACCATGCCTCACAGTCTCAGCGCCCCCATGTGTTATATGTGGTGTTGGCTCAGGGCTGAGTGGTAGGGTGGCATCGACCTAGGCTAGCAAGCAGCCAGAGTCTGGCCTAGATGACGATGGCCATCGATGATGGTAGATCCTGTGGATTTGTGAAACCTCTGTAGAA
>CM039136.1:4411359-4589629 GCA_022036555.1 Microstegium vimineum
TTGACAGAGGTTGGACAATTCAAAATTTTAAATTTTGACAGCGAGAAAATAGTTTTCAAAACCCTAGATGGTCCCAACTAGAAAAGTCATGAATACCATGTTTGGTCAAATCATCAAGATCTACATCTTTTATATTGGTCATTTTTTCATTTGAGAAAGTGTTAGGAAAGTTTAGTCACAAAATCTCAAAGGACATGTATAGTTTATGAAACTATATGAGAGACTTGTCAATTTAGAACTAAACTTTCCTAACGCTTTCTTAGATACAAGAATGACCCATGTAACAAATGTATATCTTTATTAGTTGATCAAACTTGATATTCATGACTTTTCTATTTGAAACCTTTTAGGATTTCAAAAACAAGGTTTAAGTTGTCATTGTTACAAAATTCAAAGTTTGAATCATTAAATCTTTCTCAAATATAAAAATTATCCATGTAATAATTTTAGATATTGATTAGTTTATCAAACTTGTTATTCATAACTTTTCTATTTGAACCCATTTAGTTCCTCAAAAATGCAGCTTCAAGTTATCATTGTTAAAAATTCAAAATTTTAATCCTTGAAACATTCTCAAATCAAAAGTTTACCAAAATAACAAATGTAAATCTTGATGAGTTTAGAAAACTTGGTATTCATAACTTTTCTATTTCAAACCATCTAGGGTTTAAAAATTGCAGCTTCAACTTGTCATTTTTAAAAATTTGAAATTTGGTTTCTTCAAACTTTCTCAAATGCAAAACCGACGAATATAAAAAATGTAGATCTTGATGAGTTTAGCAAACTTGGTATTCATGACTTTTCAATTTGAACCCATTTAATGCCTCAAAAAACATTTACTAAGATTTAGTTTTCATTTTTCTCATTTAAAAAAAATAAAAAAAGACATTTGTAAGGGCGGTTGGATCAGGAACCGCCCTTACAAATAGGTGTTCGTATAAATACTCCGCAGCGGCGGAGTGAGCCGAAGCGGCGCCGAAATTTTCCCATTTGTAACCCTAGATTAGTTACGCTAGTTACGCTGCTGCCCCTTCTCCTTCCCCCGCATCCTCTCCACCGCCGGCGCTTCTCCTTGACCCTGCAGCCTCTCCATCACCGCCGCTTCCCTTCACCTCATCCCCACCTCCACGGCCGCATCCTTGGCGTACGGGCTTCCTCCCCACCTCCACCGCCGCATCCTCTCCGCGCCTAGGTTAAGGTTTTGACTCCGCTCCGCCGCCGCCACCTACACAGATGACGAGGCCAGAGAGGCGCCACTGCCAAAGGGACCCAGGTTCTGGGAGGTTCGCCCCTTCCTCCTCCGCACGGGTCATCAAGAAGAAGGGCGTGGCCGCCTCATCCTCGATGGCGAAGAAGAAGCCCTTGCGGCCCTCAACCGCGGAGGCGAAGAAGGGTGTGGCTGCCGCCTCCTCGACGGTGAGGAAGAAGGCCTTGCGGCCCTCAACCGCGGCAGCGAAGAAGGGTGTGGCCGCCTCATCCTCGACAGCGAGGAAAAAGCCTTGTGGCCCTCAACCGCGGCGGCGAAGAAGGGCGTGGCCGCCACAACTTCGATGCAAAGGATGAAGGCCTTGCCTCCCTCAACCGCAGCGTTTAGGCTCTTCTCCTCGGCGGAGATAAAGGAGGAGGCCCTGGACACCAATGAAAGCTTTTCCGTCGACACCACTAGCAGCGGCTCCATCGACACCACCAGCAGCGGCTCCGTCATGGTCCAATGCCACAACTGCTGTGAGGGAAAGCACCTCTGCCATTACTGGCTTCATGGAGGTGAGAAGTGCCCTCCAAGTGCTGGGGAACAACCCTCTAATGCCGATGCCACCACCAGCGGGGTAATAACATACATTTTCTGAATGTTGCAATCTTGTGTACATGAACAATCCAGTGTAGTAGTAGTAATATGATTTTGCATTCTTGTCCATTTTGATTCACACTCAGCAAAGTAGCTGATGATAGTAGTAAAGTTTAGTGAACATCTTGAATTTTTGAAGTGTCATTTTCAGTGGATAGTGAAGTAATCATTTCTGTCAACTTTTAATCATGCTATTAATCATTTTCTTTTGCCTTGTAATTGCTTCCATCATATTGCTTATATGTATGCTATTAGCTTATGTTCTTTGCAAGTTTCAGTACTTTGTCAGTAGCTATTGAAGGTTGTTCCATTGTATACATGGTTAACTTTGTTCAGATCAACTGTTTTTCATTTAATCCTGTTTTACTAGTTTTTTGATAGCTAGTAAACTTTTGATATTGTGTTGACACTATATGCAATCTTGTGTAGTAGCTGCAATCTTGTGTACATGAACTAAGGAACTTTTGCAATGATTTTTCTTGTTATTTAAATCATCACAATGTTGTACATGTTTCAGACTGAGCATTTGAAAGGTTGACTTATCACTTATCAGCAAATGGACATTGTTTTCATGCCCTGTCTAATTGAGATGATTAGTGTACTTTGCTGGTTTCTATGTACTCCTAACTAAATCTATCTCTACTACTACCTGTTGGCTGCTCTACTATACTACTAGCTGATGCTGGTGTCTATGTACAGCTGCTGCTCTCTCTTACTAGTGTACTCTACTCTCTCTTCTTACTACTCTATACTCTTACTACTCTATACTACTCTCTACTACTAATGAGGCTGGCTATTCTATCTTTTTTGCATACTACTACTACTACACTAGTAGTATAGCTGTTGGCTAGCTGGTCCTACTACTACTTGCTATGGTTGGAGGCTATACTGCTCAACTACTACTCCTAGCTGAATCCATCTCTACTACTATCTGTTGGCTGCTCTACTATACTACTAGCTGCTGCTGATGTCTATGTACAACTGCTACTCTCTCTTACTAGTGTACTCTACTCTCTCTTCTTACTGCTCTATACTACTACTATGTACTCTTACTACTCTATACTACTCTCTACTACTAATGGGGCTGGCTATTCTATCTTTTTGCATACTACTACTACTACACTAGTAGTATAGTTGTTGGCTGGCTGGTCCTACTACTACTTGCTATGGTTGGAGGCTATACTGCTCAACTACTACTCTTAGCTGAATCTATCTCTACTACTACCTGTTGGTTGCTCTACTATACTACTAGCTGCTGCTAGTGTCTATGTACAGCTGTTGCTCTCTCTTACTAGTGTACTCTACTCTCTCTCTCTTCTTACTACTCTATACTACTACTCTGTACAACTCTCTAATACTAATGGGGCTGGACACTCTATCTTTTTTGCATGCTACACTACTATAGTTACTATTACTACTCTGAATATGTATGATTGCTATGAAATTGTCAATGTGAATATGTATGATTGCTATGAAATTGTGCTCTGAAATTGTCAATGTGTATGATTCTGAATGTTGCTCTTTGGTTTCATATATGTAGGCACCAGTGAATAACCTCACCCTCATGGAGGCCCTGGATGCAGTGGTTACTAAACCAATAATTAACAAGATCATAGTTGTTCAGTGGGTTGTCGATGACATCAAGGAAAAGGTAGAGAAGGCGGGAAAAGATGTTGAGGAGGCCAAAATCGTTGCTCAGAAGGCGGCAAAAGAGGTTGAGCAGGCTAAGGAGGCCAATATCGACGCCATGGGTGTCTAGCTGAATAGCATCTCTAAGAAGATTCAGGATCTTATCAAGTTGGTGGATAGCGCCATGCCTCCGAAGCACTAGGAAGTGAACTGATGCCTGATGAAGTTTATGTATATAACTTTTGCCATGCCTAGGAAGTGAACTGATGCCATGCCTCTGAAGTTACTAAATATAAATTTTGTTGTACAAATATCTATGATCAAGTTGGTAGACATGTTGCCATTTTTGCTGTAAAAATATTAGTGGTGAAGACAATCTAGCCTCTATGGCTGTACAATAATTTGCCTATATTATATATCAATATTGTTGCTGTTATCAAATTGTGATGCATGTGTGTTAGTCATGAAGATATATATGTTCACTTGTAGTACAAATGGCATGTGTGTTGTTTTTATCTATATTGTTGCCCTCTATGGTTGTACAAATGGCTGTGATGACGCCAATTTGTCTCTATGTTTGTTCAATTGTAGATATATATGTTCTATATAACACTTTTGAGCTATAGTAGGAGGAGAGTAGAGAGGTGCAGTAGAGAGAAGAGTAGTAGAGAGAAGTCAGCAGTAGTAAGCAGCAACAGTAGCCAACAGTAATAAGCAGCAGCAGTAGCCAGCAGTAGTACTAGTAGTAACTAGTAGTAGTTAAGTAGTAGTAGTACTGGTGTAAAAGATTTAAAATTTTGAATTTCAGCAAATGACAAACAAGGTCAAACAAGGTCTTATCGAAATATGAATAAGCTAATAGCAGTAACAACTCACAAACATTACAAATGAAATCTTACAACCATACACTTATACAAACTAGCTAGGGCCCGCCGTAACCACTTTCCCCTTACTACCTTTTCGTTCCCATGGCAGAATGTCTTTGGGTAGGTTCTTTTCCACAACACTAATCTTCCTACTAAAGTCTTTGAATAGCGGAATCTCTTTGTAGTCATTGTAAGCTTCAGCATCGTCCACGCCATCAACTCCGATAATGTGTTGTTTCCCGGGTACTACCACATGCATTGTCTTCTTCTTTGGGGGGCGGTTACTCAGCGGGTCGGGCATATAGAAAACTTGTGCGACACGAGAAGCAAGGACCCAATGGTCATCTTGGTAGCCTACATTATTGAGGTCCACAACTGTCAACCCAATCTCATTGACATCATGTTTCTTGATCCAGTGGCATCAAAACAGGGCCACCTTTAGATCCCTTCCGTAGTCAAGATCCCAAATATCTTCAATTATGCCAAAGAATGAGACCTTTCGCCCATAGTCGGCTTCTGCCTCATATCAAACGTCGTTGTTTTGGTTCACCCTTTTACTATCCTTTGTGTGGGTATAGTATGTGTATCCATTGATCTCATAAGCATTCCAAGACGTCACTTGTGAAGGGTCGAGATGGCGGACTAGAGGGGGGGGGGTGAATAGTCTTTTCTAAAAACTTACGCGCAGCGGAAAACCGAAACAAATGCGGAATTAAAACTATTGGTCTAGCCAAGACTACACCCCTCTATCTATAACTTTCGCACCTAGCAAAGTATACTAATTGGGCTCACTAAGGTGCCAAGCTAGGAAGCTCACCTAAACAAGTCTAGGTTGCAAGGTCACACAAACCTAAGCAACTAGTACTCTAAGCATAAAGGGAGCTCCTACTCATACTAGTAAGCAAAGTACAAAGCACCTAAGCTCACTAGTAATGCTCTCTAGCAAAACTACACAAGCCAACTAGAGAGCTCAACTTGCTTAGCTACACAAACTAAGCAAGAGTGACTAACAAGGCTACACAAGCCAATTAGCCACGCAAATGCTACTTCTATGCTACACAAGCTAGAAGGTAACTAGGCAAGCTACACAAGCTAAACTAGTTACAAGAGCAACAACTACTCACTAGCACAAGTATATGAAAGTAAATACAAGCTAGTGATTTTGAGAATGCAAACCACCGAGAAGAGTAGACAAGGTTAACACGGTGATTTTTCTCCCGAGGTTCACTTGGTTGCCACCAAGCTAGTCCCCGTTGTGTCGACCACACACTTGGTGATTCGACGGCTAATAGGCGTTCACAAGCCTAGCCCACTAACTCAGGTGCCGCAAGAATCCACCCATAAGTGAGGGTAGCTCAATGACATGCTCAACTAGAGTTGCTCTTCGCGATCTCCCGCGGGGCGAGCACAATACCCCTCACAAGCACTTCTCCGGAGCGCCGCACAAGCTTCTTGCGTGCTTCGACGGAGCCTCAACCACCAAGCCGTCTAGGAGGTGTCAACCTCCAAGAGTAACAAGCACCACGAGCTTGCAACACGATCACCTAGTGCCACACGAAGCTATCTCTCAAAGCAACACACTAGAGATCACTCACTCGCAATTAGAATCACACTATAGCTTGCACAAGTGAGTTAGAGGGCTCCCAAAACAAGCACACTAAGGGCAACACATGCCAAAGGTGCTCAACCAGCCCCAAGGGCCGGCCAAGGGCTATAAATAGCCACCCCATCGAAACTAGCCGTTTTGCCCCATCACTGGGCTTCCTGCGCAGGCTCCGGACGCAAGTTCACTGAGGGTCCGGACCAACGCGCATGCGTCCGAACTCTTGCCCATTTGAATCGAGCCATTGGCGTGCTCACCATGCTCTGCCACGCGTCTCCAGACGCAGCCAATAGTGTGGGTCTGGACCAACGCACACCTGCATCCGGACCTCAGCAGAGAGCTACCCGAGAGCTCAAACTCGCCCGGACAACGTCCGGACCACATTCTGTGTCCGAACTCAACACAAAGCCGAACCAGAGAGGGCCAAACCTCCGACGTGAGTCCGGAGTCCCCGTCCGGACCAACAATAGCGTCCGGTTCCTCTGAGTCAGAAAGGGCACGCTTAGGGTTAGCTTCCGGACGCATCCGCGATGGTCCGGACCAGCAGCGCCCCAGCGTCCGGACCAGCGTCCGGAGCTCATACCCGAGCCAAACCGAGCTGCCTCTTCCTCCTTTGCTTTTCATGTGCCAACACAAATGTGTTCACCTCCTTGTGCATGTGTGTTAGCATTTTCACAATCATTTTCAAAGCATTTTCACTTCATCTTACCGCGCCACTCGATCCTAATACATCGCAAAGTTAGATCGCTCATGGTGGCACTAGATAACCGATATGCAAACAAGTTTTCCCCTCTTGATAGTACGACTATCTATCCTAAACTCGGTCATAAACTTCTCTACACACCAATGACCGGTGAAATGAAATGCCCTATGGTTATACCTTTGCCTTGCGCATTCCATTTCATCTCCATCTCCAATGTCGATGCAACACATGCACCAATCAATCATCAAATGATATGATCCACTTCATATCATCACATGACCGTATTGGTTCATCGACCTTGACCTCACTTGCTCTTCACCGTTGCCTTGGTCCATCGGTGCCAAGCATCACCCGCTTGTCCTTCACACTTGCAACCGGTCCATCAAGCCAAGCCTCATCTTGATCTTATCCACCTTGGTCACATGACTCCATGTCATGTTTCATGTGCAATAAGCTCCTTCATCACACAATCACCTATGAACTAATCTCCTATGTATATATCACTTTGAACACATATTAGTTCACCTAAGTTGTCACTCAATTATCAAAATCACACAAGGACCTTTCAACTTGTCTCTATGCCCCCCCACCATCCTACTGATTGCAATAGAATCTTCACTTTCTCCAGGCAGTATGTTCTGGTCCCTCAACCATTCAGTCAGGCATCACCTGTGTTGTTTCATGACCCAATCAATTGAATGACCATTCCTCTCCTCCATAATGATAGCTAAGTGTTCATCAACATACGATTGCATTAGTTTTGTGCTCTGTAACACACAATAATGCGCTCGACTGGCTTCTTCGTATTCATTGTCAATGAACGTTTTTCTACCACTTGTGACCTTCCCGAGTAGCCTACCCTTGTAATGAGAATCTGGATTGTCAATACCTCTTTGTACTTTCAAATACTCTTGGCAGCATTCGATGGCTTCTTCAGTACTGTAACCCTCTATCATGGATCCCTCTAGGTATGCTCGATTATGCACGTTTCGGCTTAGGACCAACATGAACCGCTCTTAGGACCACATTTCATGCAAGTAGCAAGGGCCTAGTGCCTCTATCTGATTAACCATGTGAATCATGAGATGTTCCATTATATCGAAAAAAGCAGGAGGTAAACACATCTCAAGTTGGTTCTGGGTCTCCACCGCAAAATCATGTAGGTCTCTCAGCTCTTCCCTGCAAAATGTCTTCTGTGAGATCTTTGAAAAGAAGTAGCACATGAGGGTGATGACCATCTTCAGGAACTCTGGCTTTATAACCCTGATGACAATTGGTAGGTACACTGTCAGCATCATATGACAATCGTGAGCCTTGTAGTAGTGAAATGATAGGTCCTTCATCGACACTAGCTTCTTCGGGTTCGCCGAAAACCCTGTCGGGACTTTGACCCCCTCACCGATGTAAGTAAAGCTCTCCTCTCTTCTATGTCTAGGTTGTAGCTAGCTGCGGGCAGAGTGTATTTTCCATTATCTTGAAGTATTGGGTGAAGCTCTGGCATCACATTTAGCTGCTCCATGTCCCTCTGTGCTTTCAAACCATCCATTGACTTGGCTGTGTCCATCAAGGTACTGATGAGACTCTCGAAGACATTCTTCTGCACGTGCATAGCATCAATGGCATGGGGGACCACCAATTGTGGCCAATAAGGGAGATACTGAAAGAAGACCAATTGTTTCTTAAAAGGTACCCCTTCGATAGGAGGTGTGCTTCTATCTCTGATTGTTCCATCTGGATTCTTCTTTCTATAGATGATATTTATGGTTTTCACCATGCTATACACATATTGTCCATTATGACGTCTCTTCGGAGGGGGTTCATCCTCCGGGATGTAGCCACAGTATCTTAACTACAATTTGTTGCGATACTTGTGGCCCATCTTTAAAAAGAGTAGGTTCCTTATGTAAACAACCTTCTTGGATCCATGTAGGTACACCGATTTAGTATCATCCAAACAGACTAAGCATCCCATCTTACCTTTGATATGTCCAGACATGGCAAACAACGTTGGGTGATCGTTGATAGTCACAAATATTATTGCCCTTAATGTGAAGTCCTCCTGTCGAAACACATTATACATCAACTCCCCAACCCTCCATACCCTCTCGAATTCTTGCAGCACAGGCTCGATGAACACGTCTATATCAATGTCTGGTTGTTTTGGGCCAGAAACAAGAACGGTGAGGAAAAGATACTTTCTCTTCTGACACAAGTACATCGGGATGTTGTACATTGTCAGGATCACTAGCCAAGTGTTGTGGTCAGTCATCCTCTCATTGAAGGGACTCATTCCATCGGTGCTCAAGGCGAACCACATATTCCTCGGGTCTCTGCTAAATAGTTGGTTGTTCTTATCGAAGTCTTGCCACTGACTACCATCGGTCGGGTGTGCAATCACATCGTCATCAAACTTGCGCTCATCGTCCCACCATGTCATGAGCGTGGCTTCCTTAGGGTTCATGAACATACGTCTCAAGCGGTCGGTCACTGGCAGGTACCACATTACTAAGGCTAGAACTTTTCTCTTCTTTGCATCGTGGCCTAATGGAGTGTCTTCTAGGGGTTGAGATTCTTGTACTGACTTTTTTGCACCCTTCTTATTCCTCTTGTTCCCAGTGGAGTCTTCTCTGCCACTATAAAGGTCATTGTCCTTGTGCCGGCTGGCCCCACACCGAGGACATTTGTCTAGATTTTTGAACGTGTCACCACGAAAAATGATACAATGGTTCGGGCATGCATCTATTTTTTCAACACCCATTGTCAATGGACTTATAACCTTCTTCGCATGGTATGTGTTCGCAGGAACTAAGTTTGGTTGTGGCAGCACACATGATAGGAGACACAATAGATCATTGAAACTACAGTCAGACCAGCCGTACTTAGCCTTCAGGATGAGTAGCTCAAGCACAAAACGGAGCAGTGTCCAGTGTGTCGGAGAACCCTTCTCAACGCCATACACAGTCTCCTTCGATGCCATTTTCACTCTCTCTAGATTATCTAGAGCTTTTTCTGAAGTAAAATTTCTGGTTCAATGACACGAATCATATCCTCCAAATAGTCACCATCAGCTTCATCCTCCTCAAGTGATCTGTCATCAGTGGCGGCACCACCAGCATCATCAGCACCTTGTTCATTGCCAAAGTGACCACCTTGTTCATTGCCATAGACATAGCCCACCATTTCTTCATCAAGCTTGTTTGTGTATTAGTGCATATACCTCAGGGTTTCGACGTCTCCTTCTTGATCAATGTTGTCGTCATCAACAAACGTTGTTTCACCATGATGAATCCACACGGTGTAGTTCAGATGTGATTTGATGGTACCCAAATTTGCAAATGCCATAAGGTTCTTGCAATCTTTACAGGGACAAATAATTGTATCCCTATTATATGTCAACATTGATGCAATGTTTCTGTGCGACTTCAATAAATTTGTCCACCTCTTCATGGAAACCTTCATCGACCCTTGACCAAACATACATCCAACTATTCATGTAATCCATCTTTGAAAATAAAACAATAAAAGAAAATACATGAAACAAATCATATTAATAAATAACTGCTTGAAAGTAATTTTCTATATACTCCATTCCAATTTCTTGAAACATAAATTACAAAATGGAAAATATATTCTAGATCTGGAAATAGATGTACATGAAGCACACACGAAAACTAGGGTCTAATTATTAGCACTATATACAAAGCTCAAGCACCATAGAAGAGAGAGAAAGCAAAGCACTAATTTACTCACTAACAAAGCATGGTAGAGTATAATTAATTAATTGCATGCTAATTACTAAATATTTATAAAGAGAATATATATATTAAATGCTAAAAAGTATATGATTTCAAAGAGAACAATTATTATTTTACCCACTAAACAATTAGAAATTATTATTTCATAAAACATAAATTACAAAATAAAAAAAAACAAACCCTAGATCTAGAAATAGATCAAGCTTCTCCATACATGAAACTAGGGAGTGATCTTCAAAAAATCGTGTAAGAGCAATTAATAAAGGGTGTGAGCTCATTTCTCTAACTAATCTACACTAATAGCTTCAAAACTAAGCTCTAATTTGCTCCACACAAAGCTCAAGCACTATGGAAGAGAGAGAAAACAAAACTCTAATTTGTTCACTAACCAACCATGAAACCTTCAATTAAAGGGTTGGAATAACATTTTTTTTTTACCTTCTACAAGCTCCCTATCAGAGGAATTGAGGAAAAAACATCGCCCTTAGTAGAGCAATTTTTTGGGAGGAGCCCAAGGCCTCTCAACCTTTTTTTCGAGTTGGAGTGAGTGGCTCGAGGAGGAAGAAGGTGGCTGTTGTAGCTTATACAACCATCATTGGTAAGGGCGGTTGGTGTTCTCAGCCGCCCTTATAAATGCATCAGTAAGGGCGGCTGGTGCTGGTGATCCAGCCGCCGTTACAAATGCCTCAGTAAGGGCGGCTGGTGTTACCAGCCGCCTTTACAAATGGACTGATTTGTAGGGGCGGCTTGTAAGAGCGGTTAGTTTATTGGCGAACTTGAACCTCCTGACAGGCCACTGTAGGGGCGGTTTAATCACCAACTGCCCCTACTACTACGAGATAGGTCCGCCTCTTACAAATCGTTTTTGCCTCTTACAAATCATTTTTGTAGTAGTGTGCGTCGAGCTGCTGTGGGCTATTTCGCCGTGGTACAACCGTGTCGACGACGGCAGCGTGGGGTACACCACCAGCTAGTGCGGCTGCCGGCCGGCCGGAGCGACGACATCAGGTGTCTGATCGAGCGAGGAGCTCGATGGTCAGGCGGGGTGGCACGCCGTCGATCGTCTGCTTCTTCGGCTACGATTCCGGGGTGACCTGTGACCAGATCATGCATGTGCTGCTGGTGCTGGACAACCAATCACGATGCAACCTGCCCACGGCGTTGGATCCATGTCTAGGAGCTCCACACGCTCCAGTACACCCTCATAGCGTGTGCCACCCTTGGATCTCGGTGATCGGATGACGGATGGCTAGATCATTTCTTTATGCTCTCAGTCTGACTGACACCTCTGTGTTGTGCTAGTACGACACCTCTGTGTTGTGCTTGTATGTATCGCCAATAGGGTAACTATATTGCTATACGTCAGCGTTGATCGAGTATGTCAGGATTTTTGCTGATATGGATAAAAGAGAGGAGGAAGAGAGAAAAAAGTCATTGTTTCACGACCATCTCATGAGTTAAAATTTAGGATTATGATATAACTATTATACAATTATACGAGTTGTTATCATGTGTGACTAATAATTTTTTTTATTCTGTGAATAAATTAAGGAATTATGAGTACTACACGATGTAACGCCCCTGGTGTTACTGTACTAAAACTGCCATATCATCATAAGCATCTGCATAGCATCATCTTTATATACTCGATCACATGTGATGCATTCAAAAATAATAATTTTATTTATGTGTGTATAGCAATGATTAGAGTGTTTAAATTCATTCATGCAAAAAGTGTTAAAAGTTCCTGTTTCCGAAACCCTAATTTAAGGGGGTTAAAATTTGTCCTCAACTAGCATCTCAAAAACTAAAAAGATTTGGATCAAAAGTGTATAAGCAAAGTTGTAGAGCTCTTCAATACAAACAAAAGATATTTTCAAAGTTTTTCAAGTGTTATTCAAAAATTTTGAGTATTTTAAAAGGGGGTAAATCAATTTTGAACCCTAATTTAAATTCAAAAGTGAATTTAAAAAACTAAAAGGAATTTGAAAATGAACCTTTTATAAAAGTTGTAGAGTTTTAAAAATCGAGCAACTTTTATTTTGGGAGTTTTCAAGTTGTTCACAAAAATCTGGTGCAATTTGCAAAACGGCGTCAGGGGCATTTCTGTAAATCCACCGAACAGTCCAGGGGGGAAGGATTCGAGCCGCCGCCGTGATCCGCCGTCGCACTGGCCGGCTGAGGCTCTCCCGAGCGCTAGCGTTGCTTCCAGCGTGTCAAGCTCATCCCCACGCGTTGACTGAGCACTCAATCGCCTTCGGCTATAAATGGGAAAGCTTCACTCTCGGCTCCATCTTCTTCCTCTGTTCCGCCGCCGCACACCCGCTTCTGCTATGGCGAGCTCTGCTCACCAGCTCACTCGCTATCGCCTTCATCCAGCCACCGCAAAGGCTCCGTATGGTCCTTGCACACCTCTAGAGAACCTCGGTTGAACCCAGCGAGACCGCAATCGCCCGGCACGGTTGCTTCTTCCTTGGCTCTAGCGGTAGCTTCTGTGGATCCATCGTGACACGGGCAGCTCTCTGGAGGAGGTTCAAAACACTTCTGGTTGTTGTTTTGTACTCCTTGTGAATCGGTGGTGCTCATGCACTCATCAGATGTATCGTTGCTTCACTCCTTTGCTCAGAACACCACGGACCAAGCCTTCCGCGCTGCCGCCGTCATCCCTGACATCGGCAACCACCGTCCACGCCCTCTTAGCCCCAGCTAGCGCGCGCACCAGCACCGCGGTGAGGTCCTGTTGCTCTGTTTGTGCTTGGTTGTTTACGAGTCACTCTGTACCGCCCTGTCCACGTTGCGCCGACGAGGTGTCCGCCGCCACGCGTCGGTGTCCGTCGTCCGGCCGCTCTAGGGGTGTTGGGGTTCGATTAGTTAGCTTGTCATGTTCGTGAAGAGTTGCTAAGTGCGTAGTTGAGCTTGGTTGGGCCGTCAGAGTGTTGTGGTGTCTGTTGTGTGCTCACCCAAGCTCTTTCGCCCACCATGGTCGCTGGCGAGTGAAAGGTCCTAGATGGCTAGAGGGGGGTGAATAGCCTAATAAAAATTCTACAAATCACTAGAGCAAATGGTTAGATAACACTTAAGCGAAGCTTTTTGCTCTAGCTCTACGAGGGGTGCAAAGCCACCTATCCACTGCAATTCTAGTTAGCTAAGTGCTTCACAATCAATAGCAAGAACCTAAAGCACTTAGCACAAGCTAGCAAGAACAACTAACAAGCTAAGCTAACAAACTAACTAGAGAGCTAACTAAGCAAGCTACAACCTACACAAGCTAGCTAAACAAGATAAGGAAGAAAGTAAATGCGAAGATAAGGGTGATTGTTATACCAATGCCTTGTGATGTATGGATGTCAATGTAGAGAGCCAATCACAATGAAAACCAATGAGTAGACGGGAGACAAGATGACAATCGATTTTTCTTCCGAGGTTCACTTGGTTGCCACCAAGCTAGTCCCTGTTGTGTCGACTACTCAAGTGGTGTTTCGGTGGCTAATTGGCAATTCACAAGCCAAGCCCACTACCCGGGCGCCACAAGAAACCACCCAAATGAGAGTAACTCAATGACACGAGCAATCCACTAGAGTTACCGTTTGGCGCTCCACTGAGGTGGGTACAAGCCCTCTCACAAGTCGATGAAGCCGACCGCGAACAATCACCAACACGCGCCGAAGCTTCTCCTCAATCGCCAAGCCGTCTAGGTGTTGGCAAACACCAAGAATAACAAGAAATCTCACGGCGATGACGATGATCAAGTTCCACTAAGATGCAATGCAATGATCAATGCACTTGGTTCACTCAAACTCTCACAAATATGCAATCAAGAGTGGAGAGAGTGAGTTGGGGGCTATCTCAAGCAAGCACAAAGAGTGAGAATGAATGGGAGGTGCAAGAGATAGCTCTAAAGGCCGGCCAAAACATATTTATAGCCATCTCCATCGAACTAGCCGTTTTCCCCTTCACTGCAGCTTCCTGCGTCAGTCCGGACGCACTTTGCATGGGGGGTCCGGACTAAAGGTTGCGTCCGGACCCTTCATCAGTTGAGTTGCAAAGCCTCTGTCTTCAAGTCCGGACGCAGCCTCCGGACATGCACAGAGCGCCGTCCAGACCAATGCGCCTGCGTCCGGTCGGCCTGCCGTTTGAATCCACTCGTTCCCGCCTTCGTATGCAGCCGCCACGTATGCTCCGGACGCAGGGAATAGTGAGGATACGGACTATCAGCGCCTGCATCCGGACCTCAGCAGAGAGCATCCAGAGAGCGCAAATCATCCGGAAGCTCGTCCGGTGTCCTGTGTCCGGACGCTAAACACCGTCCGGATCACTTGTATGCCGAAACCGAGAGTGAGGGTTTGCCTCCGGTCGCTGATCGATAGTCCGGACAGAGCTGCCCTAGGGTCCGGAGCCTGCATCCGGACACCTTTTCTTCGTCCAAACGAGTTGCTCCTTTTTCTCCAAGCTTCCATATGATAACACTTTGAGATCCATCACTTGGTTTCCTCTGTTAGCCTTTTCTTTGAATTATCTTGGATTTAAGTTCATGTTTGTGACACTTAGGTTCATTTTAAATGAATGCAATACAAACCTAGTGGCACATGAAAACCGCAATCAAAATGAGTTTTCCCTTCTTGATAGTACGGCTATCTATCCTAAATGTGATCACACTCTTTATAGTGTCTTGATCACTAAACCGAAAATGACCCTATAGATATACCTTTGCCTTGAGCCATTTTGTTTTTCTCTTTCTTCTTTTCATAGTACATGGAGCACTTGATCAATATGCCATTGTCATCCTTCTAGCTCCATGTGTCAAGGTGAACCACCCTATCTTAATCATACACTTAGTACAAGTGTCAGTCCATGGGTTTCATCAATTAATCAAAACCAAACAAGGTCTTTCAGCGAGGTGTGTCCAGAGCTCGGAGGTGTCAACCCAGTAGCTTGTTGGGTGCGGGTTGAGATGAGGGAGGTGCTGGTGAGCTTAGTTGAGCCTAAGAGATCACCTCCGGCGAGCTGCGCGGCAATCTTTGGTCGTTGGTGCTCTCAGAGTCACTGACAAGCGGGCACAGGGTGTCAGTGACCCCTTTCAGTGCTGATTTTCTTTTTCTTCAATTAAACAGACCCTATTCTTGTTAATTTTGCTTGAATTTTTGTAGAGATCTATAAATTATGGAATAATTTGTGAATGATCTCTGAAGTATGTAGAAAAATACAAAAAAATATAATATGACCTTGTTCAGTACATTTTAATTGCTATAAATGATTTTCAATGATTTTTCATAAATCAAGCGTTGCTCCAAAAATTCTGAAAATTGTTTTGCTATATCTATATGTTCTAAGTAACTTCAATAAAAAGTTTGAGCTTGATTTGAATAAGTTCATAAAATCACCTTTAATTGCTTATTTAATTAATAAATGGAGTTATTAGAATAATTAATGTATCTAGTGATGATCTTAGGGTTTGTATGAGCTTTTGGATTGATTGATGACCTTAGGGCATAACCATAGTGTCCTTTGGCAACTAATTCATTGTTTGAGAATTATTAATTGTTATTTGGTAATTTATAAAGGTTCTAATTCAAATATTAAATGATAAATGTTTTTCCATGATTTTTAATGAATAAAGTATTGCTATAAAAATCATGAAATTAATTTTACAATCTATTTGAATTATGTAGATTGTGTATAAAAACGTTTGAACTCATTTAGATAAAGTTGAATTTTGAGATCTTAAATAAATTATTAAATACTTGATAAATGATTAGAAAACCCTAATTGCTAGGTTTGGAGTGACTTTTAGGGTTGTTTGCTAATCAAGGTCATTAACTTTGATGACTTTGGACTTGTTTGATGAAGATAAATCATAAACTTGCTCAGTGCTTTTGGATATAATTATTAACTTAATTATTTTAATTTAATCAAACTTCAATCCTTAATTAAGCTTTAAGTATGTAACTTTATCGTGAAGGAAATTTGTACTCAACGCTTAACTAATCTTTGTTATACCTTAATCATCATGTTAACTTGTCATACTATGATTGTTAAGCATCATATTTATTCATCGCATTCATGCGTTTGCATCTCTGCATCTTATTAAGGTATGATAAATGCATACGTATTGCAAAATGCTGAACCTGAAGGAGTTTAATGGAATTCACCTGTAGACAATGTTGATGAATAAATCAGAAGATGGAAGAATCTTGAAAGTTTAAGGATGAATCAGAACTACTCGCCAAGCGTTTATCAGCTAACAAACACTGACCCAGTGTTTCCCAGGCAAGCCCCGGTGCATTTAACCCTTCCTTGTTTTACAAAGTTTCTTTAAATGCTATTATGGTTAAGTAATGAATAAAGGGTTTTTTGGTTTTATGCCATTACAATTCTTGTTGTTTTGAAACATGCCATTACTATTCGTCTATTGTGAAGCACACCATTGCAACTTTCGCATACGTTGAAATATGCCACTGGCTACGCCTGGCGAGTACTTGGGCGTGCCTGTACGCTTACGTGGCATACGAAGCACCGTATCCGTCCGTATCCCGTCGCTAAATAAACGACACGTTCCCTTCGCCGTCTATTCCTCTGACTCGAACTCTCCCTGTTCGTCGCTCAAGCCTCCCTCTCTCTCTCAGTTTGTTGCCCAGCTCAAACCCTAACCCGACCTCGGTGGCGGCAGCAACGACCTCGGTGGTGCGGCGGTGGAGACGGAGACGCATCTGACGGCGGGCAAGGCAGTGCAGCAGAGCAAGGAAGCGGCCGACGATGGAGTGACGGGCGGGTCAATGGCTGACTCCTGCTTGCGTGGCTCGCCGCGGATGGACTACGACTCGCCACGGATGGACTACGACGACGACGAAAGGTACTTGTCTCTCCCTCCTGAGCTGCGGAATTGAGTCGATTGGGAGTTGATTTATGCATTTGCGTTAGTGATGTCCTCAATTTGATGGGTTCTGAATGATTCTAGGGTTCTACTGTTTTCACTAGAAATCAAATTGGAAGGTTTCTGTACCATAGACTCTCTGGGTAGGAAAGCTTACACAAAGGGTCGTGTGATTAAGTGGGATGTGGAGGTAGGCTCGTTTTCCTTTGAGTTGTTGATGACTAGATTGAACGATGCTGTCAAATGGTCTCCTAGCCAGTGTGCAGTTCTTTGGTTTTTTTGACAAAAGGTTGTCTAAAGATGTCAGACTAGAAAACCAGTTCAAGATGGATGAAATGTTTGACATGTATAAGGATCAGACGAAATGCTCAATTATTATAGGAGTGTTTGACAATAGTGTTTACCATGTTGATGAATTTGATGCACTGGAGCCTTTATGTGCACTTTCTCCTGATGTTTGCACTGGCAGCCTACAACTTAGCCATTTGATCCCAAATCCTGCTGTTACTAATGCTAACCAGCCTATAAGTAAGCCAAATAATGCTCCAGAGGTTCCCTTGGAGGCTGAAGTTGAGCCTGACAGGGAGCCAGACATCTTTGATAATGTTGAAGAGTATGTTGGTTATGATGATGAGGCAATGTACTTGGCAATACCTCCTACACAGCCATCTAGCAGTCCACCTCCATCTCCTGTTCATGTTTATGAAAATGCTGATGTTCTTCCTGTTGAGGCAGAGGTCACTGACGAGATCCATGTTATCCATGATCCAAACAATCCCAAGATTGTGAAGGGGGAATTGTTTCCTGATATTTTATCATTCAGGAAAGCTATCAGGCACCATGCTGTGATCAAAGGCTTTCAGTTCAAGGATATAAAAACAGACAAAAAAAGGTTTATTGCAAAGTGCAAAGGAGAGGGTTGTCCTTGGCGCATACATGCATCCAGATTATATGATGGCAAGACAATACAGGTAATTACTTATGATCTAGTCATTCTTAGTTATGGTTTGCTTTACCTGACATGTTATTTATTTGTGTGCAGATCAAAGTATTAGTAGAGCCACATGATTGTGCAACTACAAAACTCCAAGAAACCAAGATGGCCTCACAGGACTGGTGTGCAGACAGGTTAGGTGATTGGTTGAAGAGGAACCCAACAAAAGGGGCAACAGATTGCAAGGACAGGTTGGAAGAAGACTATGGAATCAAGATCAAGTATTCTAAGGCTTGGGTAGGTATGAAGGTAGCATTAGATAAAATTCATGGTAAATATGAAGAAAATTTTCAATTGCTATTCAATTGGGCTGCTCAAATAAAATTGGTGTCACCTGGTAGCATTATAGATATAGAACTTGAAAAAATTGGTAAGAGGAATAGGTTTAAGAGGATGTTTGTTGCCCTCAAACCTTGTGTTGATGGATTCATTGCTAGATGTAGACCTTTTTTGGGAATAGATGCATCTAGTTTGACTGGTAAATACAGAGGGCAGTTCGCATCAGCAACCAGTGTAGATGGACATAATTGGTTGTATCATGTAGCATATGGTCTTTTTGACTCAGAAACCGAAGACAATTGGAAGTGGTTCTTGGAGCAGCTGTACAGAGCAATTGGTGATGTACCAAACCTAGTAATCTGTTCAGATGCTTGCAAAGGTCTTGAGACAACAATTGGAGCAGTTTTTCCTACAACAGAAAATAGGGAATGCATGAGGCATTTGTACCAAAACTTTATGAAGAAATACACTGGTGATGTCTTTACAGATCATCTGTATCCTGCTGCTAGGAGTTACACCAAAGGGCTGTTCCAATGGCACATGAATAAGATTTTTGAGTTTTCTCCAGATACTTTAGAGTACCTTGAGACTCATCACAAAAGGATTTGGTACAGATGTGCTTTCTCAGAGAACAGTAAGTGTGATTACTTGACCAATAATGTGTCTGAAAGTTTCAATGCACAGGTGAAGAAGTTCAAAGGTTTATTGCCACATGAACTGGTAGATAGGATAAGGGAGCTTATAATGGAGAAGAGGTATTTGAGGAAGAAAATTGGTAGGCAGTGGGAAGATGGAATCCTCCCAGGTGTGATGAAGGACTTGAACTTGATTAGTCACCAGGTAAAGGTGATCAAGGTGAAACCTTGTGAGAAGATGTGGCAGAAGTCACTATCTTGGGTGATTGGGGGAATCACAAAAGGAAGTCTGTGGACCTACAGAACCATAATTGCTCTTGCAGGGAATGGCAGGTAACAGGGAAGCCCTGCAAACATGCTTTGGCTTGGATACTTTCCAACACGGGCTTAAGAATTGAGGATTATGTACATGAGTACTACTCAGTGGAAAGATTTAGGGCAGCTTATGCAGACAGGATTGAGCCTATACCAGATAGATCATAGTGGCCTGTTGTAGACATTGGCTTCAAAGTGTACCCTTCTTTGCTAGGAAGGAGAGCTAGCAGACCAAGAGTTGTGAGAATTAGAGGGTACATGGAGAAGAGAGCCACACAAAAGAAGGTATGGTGCAAGAGATGTGGTGGGTTCGGCCATTTTGAGAAGACATGCAAGCTTCCAGAGTTGGGAGAAGATGGAGAAATAGGGCAAGGGTCTATAAAAAGGTATCAAAACTATAACATCTAATTCTTTTTCCAACTTGCTTGTTGTTGGACTTAACCAAACTTGTGTTTCAATTGCAGGAAGAGGCCAACTCAAGATGTTGCTGGACCTTCAAACCCGAAGAAAAAGAAAGTTAAGAAGACCAGTGGTCCAAAGAAGAAGAAAAAGACCCCGGTGAAGAAGAAGCTCATGAAGGCACAAGTTGATCCACCACCAGTTGTTGCCAGCAGCTTGAGGCAGCTAGTTTTTAATGACCAGTGACTTGATCAATCAGGCTTGTGAACTATATGGGCAACTTTTGGACTTATGTAATGATTAAGTACTAGTGGTGTTGGCTTTTGGACTTATGTAATGATTAAGTACTAGTAGTGATGGCTTCCTTTTGCATGAACAATATATGTCATGAAGTTGCTTGTGAACAATATTAATGTCAGATTGTTGCTTGTGAGCAATATTAATGTCTGGTTGTTGCTTGTGAACAATATTATGTCATTGTGTACTCTGTAGTTAAATATTCTACCAAAATGCTATTGGAAATCAGACAAAATGCTGATGAAATTTCTCTTGTCAAAATACAGTAGCAAATCTGACCATAATCCACAGATGTAATTGAAAGCAAGATGCAACAATCCATTTATTCATTCTAAATTCATTACATTAAAGGCTCTATAAGCAAACTGATTCAGTCACTTTAGTAGCCGGGCTACAACTACACCTAGCAGTACACCAATAAGAACACCTACAAGAACAGAGACATCTAACACAATCTATAATTTTCTATTACTCAACTCCAGCTTTTGATCCCTAATTTGACTAACAGGAGTTTGCATCTTCAAATTCCTAACATCATTAACAACACTGTCCAGCCTTTGATTCACTTCAGTCATCTGTTGCTTCAAATGAGCAATGTCATCTCGAACATGAAATGCCACCTGCCTGCTGACCGTACATCAGTGAAGTTGAAACCAAATCGGAAAGAAATCAATAGACAGTACAAATCCTAACCTTTACGTTGTTGGGGCACTTCACAAACCACTCATTCAACGAGTTCAGTTGCTTGCTTTGAATCCGGATCAGTGGAACATGGCAATCGGGGCAATCCAGTAGGGTCGTGTGCCCCCATCTAGTACCGCCAGCAGTGGAGCTTGAGCTCATGTCGACTGGCTGCCGAGCCGGCTCAACCGCGTCTCCTTGCTCTGCTGCGCCGTGTCGGCCGCCTCCTTGCTCTGCTGCACCCACTCAGCCACCGTCGCGACCACCGTCGCCGCTGCCGAAGTCGCGACCACCGCCGCCGCTACCGAAGTCGCGACCGCCGCAGCGCCGCCTAGGGTTCTTCCTCACGCTCAATGAGAGGGAGAGTTCGAGTGAGAGAGAGGAATAGACGAGAAAGTTACCGGACGTTTAGTTAGCGACGGGATACGGACGGATACGGTGCTTCGTATGCCACATAAGCGTACAGGCACGCTCAAGTACTCGCCAGGCGTAGCCAGTGGCATATTTCAACGTATGCGAAAGTTGCAATGGTGTGCTTCACAATAGACGAATAGTAATGGCATGTTTCAAAACAACGAGAATTGTAATGGCATGAAACCAAAAAACCCATGAATAAAAGCTTTTCGTAAAATGAATACCTAATTGATGCATTGCCTACCTTGATGATTCCATACTTGTCCTCGATACCGTTGAAGTACAAATTTGGAATAAATGCTTAGCTATGCTAATGATAAAGAAAACCAGGTGATTTCCTGTCACCATTGAGTTTTATGAGGATGCTCCTGTTGAGCACATGAACTTGTTGTTTATGGAGTGAATGGAAATAATGTTGGGAGTAATAACTCGAGACCGGGCAGACACGGTGTTGGTGAGCCACAAGACGTGGATATCTTGTGAGCGAGTTCTCTCCGCCTGTGTCGACCAGGAACCGTCCGTTGTGGACTGTCTAGAGCCATGACTTTGGAGTACTGGTCACATACTTCGGGAAGCTGAACTTCGGCTATTCCATGTTGAGAACGGTTAGCCCGCACTAGGAGGGGAGAGATGGCGAGAGTAGTGTGTACCCTCTTGGCTTGTAGGGCAGGGTGGAGGTGTACTGTGCTCTCGGGTGACGGGCTCCCGGTCTTGGGTGGAGGATCCGGAGAAAGGTTGTCATATGTGTGCTTTCGGGGTTGCATATGTCGTGATAAGGAAGCCCCAGCTGGGATTAATCGGTTCGAATCGTCGTGTTCCTCGGATAAGGAAACATGACTCTGATTGCCACATCGTAGTTAAATTAAACTTAAACTGGATACTTGGATGGACATGGTTGTTGCCACGTTATCGATCAAAACTATGATCGGTACTTGGGTAACTGTTGAAGAGAAATGAATCAATTTCAATTGTTTTTTTTTGAAAATGCTCATTTGTGCAAAAACTTTGATATTGACAATACCATACCTTGAATCCCAATATCATGCATACCTTTATATATTCACCACCTTTTCATTAGTCAGGTAAGTCTTGTTGAGTACTCCCGTACTCAGGGTTTGTTAACCCTGTTGCACGTGAAGGTCTTTCCTGCAAAGGTTGAGGTAACTAACTACCGGTGGGCACGGTGACTCTCTAGTAATTTCTTATCTTGATGCTGTTGTTGGAGGATGTCATTTCGAGCTAGCAATGTATTTCAACTTACGTTATTATACTCATTTCAAAGCAAATTTGTTTTGATAACCAGTTTTGAATTCAAACTTGTTTCATCAATTGTAAACTCAATTGTAACATTATTTTCGCTGCAAAACTCTGTGTATTTGATCTATATTACTTAATCCTACGATCTTGGTTGTCATGTGATTTACCGAGGTCTTTTGGGACACTCGACGGACTACCAGGTTCATATAGGTGATGGTATGTGTTTGTCAACGCGTTTAGCAGGGACAACCGTACTTAATCTTGTATGAATTGAAAAATTCCGTCACACAAGACAAGTTAAAAATAATCAATGCTATGTTATTTATTAAGTGTCTTCAAATTATGTAGCACTATATCAGACCACCTACAACGAAATCAATGTACCTTCCATATACGATTTTGAAAGATCTGGCGATTACATTGCCTGCTTAATTAATATATGCAACAAGATTTTCTTTCACAGGAAAAATCTATATCTATATATATTTATGTATCTACTCCCTCCATCTCAAATTACAAGTTATCCCAAGAATCTTGGAGAGTCAAAGTATCTCAAGTTTAACTAAACTTATATAATAATATAATAATATTTATGATGTTAACTAAGTATTATTAGATTATTTATCAATTATATTTTTATAATATGACTATTTGATGTCGTAATTTTTTTAATTTCCTCTATAATTATTGGTCAAACCAATCGGTCTAGTTTCTGTTCAGAACTTCAATGTACCTCTCCAACAAGCTGCTTGCTGATGTCGCTGAATTACTTTACTTTTTGAAATAAACGGATTCATGCGTGAGGATGAATGGGGATGCAGTCCATCTGCCCTCACGCGCCGATCGGCCATGAGGGCAGGCATACATGCCTATGTGCGCGATATCCTGAATAAGATACGGGAGATGCATGGGAGGCATGCCGACGACCAACACCAACAATTAATATGGTGGTAATCGATCCTAGAAGAGCAAGTGTTTTAAAACATACTAATTTTATCATAGAGGGAAGGAAGAAGAAAGAGGAGGAGGAATCCTGACCTTAGTCTATTTATATGTGCGTTATTATAGAATTTAAGATCTTGACGGTACTATATATATATATATATACGCGAGAGCTGGTTGTAACCACTAATATATTCTTATTATTATCTCGTGTCTGTGTTCTAAATGTTCTAACCGCTGGGCGGCCACGTGTTTTACCATGATTGTCGATCTCTTTCTTCAGTCAATCCGGCTTTCTCCATGTCGTCGTCGATCAGGAAATAAGGCCTGGAGTTGCCGTGCCAGCACAATATCGGGACGTAAATCCACGAAATCGGTGGTGATGCCCACGAAGCTAGTGCAACGGTGCATTGGTGAGCAACCCCGTCTCATAGATTTCATGGGCCCTTGGGCTACTAAGACACTAAGGGCCCGGCTATGTAATATTTTTTTTATAGAGTATATAAATATATAATACTATTGATATAAGATAATTATAGCATATATTTAATTCTTAGAAAAATAATAGCGCATCAAAGAAGATAAAGGAACATCAAAATAACTATGATAGTCACCTCAAATAAAAATACAATGCTTCAATGCTTTTCGAAAAACTGTCTTCGGGCATTTTTTGATGAAAAATCTTCAACAACACTTTTAAGATCAATTGTATCCTTCTCAATACTGCATATAGCCACCGAGCACGTAGGCACCGGAAGACTAGGACGCACGACACAGCCACCGAGCACGTAGGCACCGCGATGAGGGCCAGCTGACCAGCCGACCAGGACGCAGCCAGCCAGCGATCACCGATCAGGAGTCAAGTCAGGACGCAGGCACGCAGCCTCCGTGATCGCCGATCGGAAGCGAAGACCGGAAGACGAAGAGCCGAAGACGGAAGAGGTAGAGTCGCGAGTTCACGACTCGCCAGACGCCAGGCCGCCGGTTGCGTTGAGCCCATGGTGCAGAAAGTGCAAAGTAAGAGCACGCATGTCTTCTTCTGCCTCCAAAATTTGACTATATCTCTCTTGAAAATTTTGCATGTTGGTCCTTTTTAAATTTTTTTTTTATAAATAGATCCCTGGCAATGTCCGCGGCCGGCTCCGTCGCAAATGCGGCCGGAGTCCAAGCTGACATGACACTACCTCGGCGTGTGTCACCTGACAGCACGCCGAGCCTCATACCTAGGTGCAGTGTCCTAATTAAGACGCCGAGCCGTGATCTTCCTGTCAAGCACCTTGTCGACGATGGTGTCCTCCAGCAGCCTCACGACGGCCCTCCTGAGCGCCCTCGCCCCATAACACGGATCGAAACCTTCCTCCACGACAAGGTCCATGAACCTCTCCGTCACCCGCAGCTCCATCCCCATCTCCTTCTTCACCCGGGCAACGACGTCGCTCACCATGAGCGCGGCGATCTCCTTGGCGTCGAGCCTCGTCAGAGACCTGAACACGATCGTCTCGTCCAGCCGGTTCAAGAACTCAGGCCGGAAATAGCGCTTCATCTCCTCCTCCACCACCACCTCGCCACCGCCGCCGCCGATGTTGGACGTCATGATGATGAGCGTGTTACTGAAATCCACCGTCCTCCCAGCGCCATCCGTGAGGCGACCATCGTCAAGAACCTTGTTAGAACCAGGCGTTGCCCAGAGATCAGAACGTGTCGCCGGCGAGGTCGCTGGTGACCACGGTGATCACGTCGGAGCTTAGTAGATGAAAAGAGAAAGAACGAACACGAGAGTTTGCCGCTTAATGACCGTAGCCTTTTCTAGGTTTTATTCATGCCTTTATATATACATCCATCGACAAGATCACGGCCTATATGCCTGACCCCCGCGCCAAGCCGCAAATCGTGCGCGACACCGTTTCATCTGCGGTGTCCGCCTCGTGCTGCGACATACGCCTTGGCGCTGACAAACTGACCCAACCGGACTGCATTGTGGACCGAGCACGACGTCGTCCACATGCCTCCCCTTTAGTCTAACCAATGCAATCTAATACTTAACCAACTAACCTGATTACAGGACTCTGATCTAACCTGTTTACAGGACTCTTGATACGCAACAACTTAACTAACAAATCACCCCCTAAGCTTGTTGCACCTTAACGACACCCAATGCTTCTCTGAGCTCCAGGAACCTCACTCTCCCAAGGGCCTTGGTGAAGATGTCGGCCAACTGATTCGCAGTCCCAACATGATCCACTTCCACCTTCCCCTCATCAATGCACTCACGAATGAAGTGGTACTTAGTATCAATATGCTTACTTCGATCATGATGCACTGGATTTTTACTGAGAGCAATGGCTGACATATTATCCATCAGGAGCTTCACAGGTGCCTCCTTGGTCCCCATCAGATCACCAATTAGCCGACTGAGCCATACCCCTTGGCAGGCTGCTGATGCTGCTGCAACATATTCTGCCTCACACGATGACAGAGCCACGACTTTCTGTTTCTGTGATGCCCAGGTGACAAGATTCTTCCCAAGAAAATACACTACTCCAGTTGTGCTCTTCCTGTCCTCTATGTCACCAGCAAAGTCACTATCACTGTACCCAAGCAGAAAAGGTTTCAGTTCAGTGCCTTTCTTATAAACACAGCCAAAGTCCATGGTACCCCTTAGGTATCTCAACACATGTTTAACAGCAGCCCAATGTTCTTTATTTGGAGCCTCCATAAATCTGCTAACCACCCCAACAGCAAATGCCAAATCTGGCCTGGTGTTAACAATATATCTGAGACTCCCAATTATGCTTCTGTATGCTGTTGGGTGACAACGATATCTCCATCTTTATTCTTGCAGATCTTGAGTCTAGTTTCCATTGGTGTTGCACAAGGATTGCAGTCCACCATCCCAACTGTCTCCAAAATTTTCTTTGCATAGGAACTCTGACTCAGTGTAATCTGACCATCTCCTTGCTTCACCTCAATCCCTAGGTAATAGCTCAAGAGCCCCAGATCACTCATGCTGAACTTCCTCATCATCTCCTGTTTAAACTGTTTGATGTCTCTGACATCTGGCCCAGAGATGACTAAGTCATCAACATACACCCCCACAAGCAAAAAGGATCTATTGTTGCCCCTTTTGTATACAGCATACTCAAGCTTGCTCTTTACAAAGCCTAATGCAATCAACTCCTTGTCAAACTTTGCATTCCAGGCCCTAGGTGCCTGCCTTAACCCATAGAGTGCCTTCCTTAGCCCTTGTCACCCTTCCCAACAATGAAACCAGGAGGTTGTTTCACAAAGACAGTTTCAGAGAGATCTCCATTCAAAAATGCTGATTTAACATCCATATGGTGTACCTCCCAACCCCCTTGTGCTGCCAAAGCTAGCAAAACTCTCACTGTTTCAATTCTTGCTACAGGTGCAAATACTTCATCGAAGTCCACTCCTTGTTCCTGGGCATAACCCTTGGCCACCAATCTTGCTTTGTATTTAATTATCTTGCCTTCAGGATTCTTTTTTACCTTGAAGACCCACTTCAAACCAATTGACTTGTGTGTTCTGGGAAGATCACTAACATCCCAGGTTGCAAATACTTCATCGAAGTCCACTCCTTGTTCCTGGGCATAACCCTTGGCCACCAATCTTGCTTTGTATTTAATTATCTTGCCTTCAGGATTATTTTTTACCTTGAAGACCCACTTCAAACCAATTGACTTGTGTGTTCTGGGAAGATCACTAACATCCCAGGTTCTGTTGGCTTCAATAGCCTGCATTTCAGCTTTCATGGCTTCCCTCCAGCAGTTCTCTGATAGAGCTTCATCCACCGACCTTGGCTCTTCTGCAGCAACTAGACAGACCCCACTGTACTCAAACCCCTGAACTTCTTCAGTATCATCCAGCAGGCTTGCAAAAGTCCTGTATCGAAGTGGTGCCCCTTCTGAAAAATCTGCATCTCCACCAGTAGGTGGTGTAGCCCACTCAATCTGGTTGTGTGTCGATCCAACCGATGCTTGAGGTGTGTGAGGTGACCCCACATATCCTCCTCCAGGTGATGGAATTGATGGTGCAGGTGACCCAGGCTCACCCGGCTGACCCTCAGTATCAGTATCAGCACTCGGCCCTGTTGTCGGATTTCCGTCAGCATCTTCATCGGGGAAGAAGACAGTAAACTCTGGTACGCCATTTGCTGCTCCCTGCGAACTGCACTCTTTCTCCTCCCAATTACATCCTTGATGCTCATCAAAAACCACATCCCTGGACACGATCAACTTGTCATTGACTGGATCATACACACGATAAGCCTTTGTTCCTGGTTCATAGCCCAGAAACACGCCAGGGACAGATCTATCTGACAGCTTGGTCAGCCCCGGTCCAACTCGCTTGGCAAAAGCCTTGCAGCCAAAAGTTCTGAGGTGCTGTACTGCAGGATTCCTCCCAAACCACGCCTCAAAGGGTGTCTTCTAGTCTAGGCTCTTCGTTGGAGACCTGTTCAAGATATACACGGCCACCTTCACAGCCTCCCCCCAGAATTTAGCTGGTACCTTCATACTTTTCAGCAAGCAACGAGCCATCTCAACTATTGTCTGGTTCCGTCGCTCTACCACACCATTTTTCTGTGGGGTATAGGGCGCTGTTGTATTGCGCTTGATGCCTTGCTCACTGCAATAAGCTGCAAAAACAGATGAGTTGAACTCCCCGCCCCGATCAGACCTGAAAACCTTCAGTCGTCGCCCTGATTCAGTTTCAGCAACTGCTTTAATTTTCTTGAAGTACTGAAAAGTTTCAGCTTTCGATGCCAACAGTTCTAGCCACATATAGCGACTATAATCATCAACCAACAGAAGGAAAAAAGATTTGCCTCCTGGTGTGGGTGGTGTTTTGTGCCCACACAAGTCACCATGGACTAACTCAAGCCCTTCCTTGGCTCGGTATGTCGATGTTGCTTTCCTAGAGCACACCCGTCACACACCTGCTCTCCACGTCGGATGTGAGGAATTCCATTCACCATCTCCTTGGCACCCAACTCCTGCAGTGCTCTGAAGTTTAAATGCCCATAGCGTGCATGCCAGAGCCAGCCTGCATCATCCATCTTTGACATGAGACAAACCGGTGTTGATAAGTTCACTTTTATCACATACAACCGGTTCTTCCTTTCTGCCCTTATGAGCACCGCCCTCTCCTGATTTGGAGCCTGTCGACGCTCAAATACTTGCATCACGCCATCGTCCATCTCCACCCGGCATCCATTCTCCTCCAACTGACCCAGACTGACAATATTACATTTTAAAGAGGGGATGTAGTATACCTCTGTCAGCACGCGATGGTCGTTGTTCTTGCCCGCGATGGTCACTGCCCCGATCCCGCAAATCTTCACGGTGGAGCCGTCCCCGAAGCGCACAGCACCTCCGACAGACTCATCGAGCTCTGACAGCGATGCACGACAACCTGTCATATGGTTCGTTGCACCGGTGTCAAGAACCCACGAGCCTTCATTGTAATCCGCCGGGAGCACACGATCTTGGTTCAGATACACCTCTTGCTGCGCCGATTTGGGGTTTCCACGGACGACATTGCACACCTGTGCAACGAGCAGAGCAGGTTCGGCTTCAACATGCGCCGCGTGAGCCACTTCCTGTCTCTCCTCTTTGGGCGTTGTCTTGCATTCTTTGGCCCAATGGCCGTAGATGCCACACTTCTTGCACCTTCCTTTGCGGCGTGGTGTGCCCATACAGGTGAGCTTCACACCGGACTCACGTGCTTCGCCGCCGCCACGTGCTCCAGCCTTCTCCTTTTTCGCGTAGTGTTTGCCACCACAGCTCTTCCCAGTTGAAGTCGATGATTGGTCATGCAGCATGCGCGACTGTTTCTCGCCGCCCACTCCTCCTCGGTGAGAAGAAGTTTGCCCGCCTTCTCGGTCACCTGCTCAACAGATGGCTCAAAGCGATCCTCGGCATCACGGAGACGCCCAACCAATTCCTCCACGCTCAACGTCTTGAGATCGCAAAACATCTCAATCGTTACGGCCACTTGATTATAGCGCGGCGGTACGACCCTGAGGAACTTCTTCACGACGCGCGCATCATCTACGCTCTTCTGCCCCAGCCCACGCAGATCCGTGGCCAGACGGGACAAACCTGAAGCAAGACGTGCATGACATCCGGGTGGGCCTTCTCGACCTCATCAAGGAGAACAAGCGAGTACGGCCTTCGTCGCACGGCCTCCGTCAACTGCCCTCCACCACCACCACCCTCCCCGTACCCAACATACCCCGGCGGGGCGCCGACGAGCCTCGCCACGGCGTGCTTCTCCATCAGCTCGCTCATGTCCACCCTTACCATGGCGTCTTCTGACCCGTAGTAGTATTCCGCCACCGCCTTCGCCAGCTCCGACTTGCCGACGCCCGTCGGGCCGGCGAACACCAAGCTCGCGATCGGCCGGCAAGGGTCGCTTAGCCCCACGCGTGCCCGCCGGATCACTCGGCTTACTGCTGACACTGCCTCGTCTTGGCCGATGATTCGCTGGTGTAGAGCTTCCTCCATCGTTAGAAGCTTGGTGGCCTCGTCGGTTGTGAGTTCTTGGATGGGCACGCCTGTCCAGAGCGAGACGACGTGGCGGATGTCTTCTTTGGTCACCACTGGCACTGCGGCAAACGTGTTGCCTGGACTCGCCTCGTCGTTGCCGATCAGAGTTGTCATCTCGGAGTTGAGCTGCAGTTCACGATCGCGAAGCTCCTTCGCCTGGTTGGTCGCATTGCATTCAGGTGATCATGTGCAACACGTGGACAAGATGTGCCAAAGGATTTTTTTTTTTTGAAATAAATGTGCCAAAGGAAATGATGATGCCATCAGGCAATGAATTTGTATGTATGGTTACCATTTTGAAGTTCTCGATGTGGATGGCATCATACTTCTCCTTCATGATTTTCTTGATCTCTGATTGAAAATCTTCGAGTTCCTTAGGTAGCTTCGGCTTCGTCTGCGTGGATCAGTTTAACTGAGATTTTGTAAAAAAAAATGCATGTGAAAATTGGGGATGAAAGTTACGTTTGTGAGTTTGTTGAACCTGGGTATGTCGTAATCTGACAAGGGAACCTGCTTCGTCAATCAAGTCAATGGCCTT
The DNA here is from genome assembly GCA_022036555.1 of Microstegium vimineum. Taxonomy (NCBI): domain Eukaryota; kingdom Viridiplantae; phylum Streptophyta; class Magnoliopsida; order Poales; family Poaceae; genus Microstegium; species Microstegium vimineum. The sequence continues at coordinate 4,441,953 of CM039136.1, forward strand.
GTCCGGAAGAAAACGACCACTGCAAGCAAAAAGTAATAGTCAAATTATGAAAACTATACAGCTTATGGTTCTATTTCAATGTCAGCAAAATCTAGTGTTCAAATTGCTCGAAGAACATTTTACTTATGCGAGACCTGATGTACTTATGCGAGAGCTCTGCAGCTGCACTTAGTGCTTCATCCGCATATTGTACTTTATGATGAGTTTCATGTCGTTCTCTAAGCCCTTTTAGAATTTCTGTGGCTTCCTCAACCGTTGGCTCAGGAACCTTCACCTGTCGGAAACGCCTCTCCAATGCTGGGTCTTTCTCAATATGTTTCATGTATTCGTCAGTTGTAGTGGCTCCAATACACTGACAACATCAATGTCAGAGACAGAGATCCTTCGCGAAACAAATTGATCAAAAACAATTCCAATGTGATATACTGACCTGAAGTTCACCTCTTGCTAGTGCTGGCTTCAAAATGTTGGCAGCATCAATAGCACCTTCCACTGCTGCTACAGCTCCTACTAGGGTGTGAACTTCATCGAGGAATAGTATTATGTTGCCACACTGCTTGATTTCTTCCAAAAGATTCTTCAATCTTTCTTCAAACTCTCCACGGTATTTTGTTCCAGCTAGAAGGCGTCCCATATCGACAGAGATAACCTGTCATTAACAAGTCTTACTCTTAAGCAAAATAAAATTAGCATAGATATTGGCCATGGCTACATATCATGTTTTACTGTATTTTTTTACTTTTTTAGACAACTCTTTAGCAATGAATTAGTGTAATAACATGAATATTTCTTCATTGAAATTCATCCAGGAATAGTGGTTCAAATCCAAATTACGTATTGATCAGCTGATCATACAGTCAAATGCTTATTATTAGCCTATTGAAATGGAAAAGTAAGGTCTAAATGTCTGATCTGGACAGCAAAAACAAGGGAAAAGTAAACGGCAAGGCAACAGCTGATAAATCTAACTGACATATAAACAGGTACGTTTTCCCATATATTTAACTTTCATGTAAAACAGTTTGCAAGTTTACAATAAATTCAGCTGTACCAAAATAACAATCAAATTTCTCGGGAAAAAACAATCAAATAGAATCAAGAAAGAACAAATCACAAAAGCTGCCCTAAAGAACCAAGAGAGAAAGACCTTTTTCCCTTGCATTGTTTCTGGAACATCCCTCATGGCAATGAGCTGGGCAAGACCTTCCACTACTGCTGTTTTTCCAACACCTGGCTCTCCAATCAGGCAGGGGTTGTTCTTCCCCTTTCTGCTTAAAATTTGTACAACTTGATCAATCTGTTTTTGTCTTCCAACAACAGGATCCAACTTCCCCTAGAGTATATCATGATCAGTGTTTACTGGTTATTGACCCAGAACATTGTGGATTGCAATGCACTCTAGTAAAGTAGCTAGCAAGTCCAGAACAGTACCTTATTAGCTGATGCTGTTAAATCAGTTCCGTATTCATCAAGTGTGGGTGTGGACATCTTGTTTTTTGTCTCAGCAGAACTTTTACTGCTTCTGGATCCCAAAGAAGCATCATTGCTTCGAGTTTTCAAAGGAGACTCGCTGCTTCCTCTCCCAACTATACCATCGATTATTTGGAAAGCCTGAGATTCAAGATAAGTTTATGACCATCAATCAACTAGGCATAAATATGTAACCAAGAGTGTGAATTTGTCTTCTATCTAGAGGCTGAGACTTTATTTGAATATACTTTACCTCATTGAGTACAAGGTCCAAGAGCAAAATACAAATGCATTGTAAAACGTGGCTCCACAGAACTTGGCTGATTCCGTACTTGACCACAAAGCGCTGTGTTTCCTCTTGTGCAAGCGCGAAAATGTTCATAACTTCCCCGGTGAAACTGTTGAGAGTAGTTGCCCCGGTGATGAGACTAGCATTCTTTTGTCCTCTCTGACTGCTGAGAAACATCGATTTGGAACCAAGTACAGGTGTCACTGCAGGACTATGCACTGCTCGTAGACAACCAAATGCTTGTGTCTTGGTTCTGGTTCCATGATTTTGAGCCATGCAAACTATTGAGGAAGGTCTCCTGGTGCTCTGGCACCTCCAATTGGTTTTGCCACCTCAAGCTGATGGTGAGAGAGAAGCGGATCTGCCTAAGGTTCTTGCCATGATTGCAAATGCAGCCCCATAGCCTGTTCATGACAAGATGATTAGGTTAAGAGATAAAACATTCTAGATGTTTGATAACATATATTCTAGTTGGTACGATAACATAAATATAACTTTTTGCAGAAATGCATAGCAGGTGTCGATGAACTTAAGCTCTTATCTGAATTCACCAGATAAAAATTCATGACAGCAGAACACTTTTTTTTTTTGCGAACACATGACAGTTTTACAGCAGAACATCTGGCACGATGTATATCATGATGAGAGTATGAGAGTTGAGACACTACAAGGACTAACTGATAGAGTTCAAGATCGTCTAGGAGAGGATCCAGTGGATACAGTAGGGTTCATGTAGGTAGTAGATGCGGTTCATGCATGCACAGAGAGAGAGAGGGAGAGGTGGAATACCGACCGGATCCATCAACCGGAGGAGTTGCAGTGGCGGCGGCAGTGTTAGGGTTAGAGCCGCCGTCCACCATGGCCGTCGTTGTCCCGTTAGCGGTCGCCTCTGTCGTCATCCAGTGCTCGCCGGCGTCGGTGGAACTTCCCGCCGCTGGCAGCGCTCCCTCTAGATCGGTCTAGGGTTTAGGATGTCGGTGGGGTGTGGCGGCGCACAGGTGAACCTTGATTCGCGTGCCTTGCGCCCCCGGCCCCCACCTTCCTTATATAGCACTGTGCGACGGGGGCCCACCAACCACAAGGTTGGGCGCTCCCGATCAGGGCATGACGGAGGAGATCTAATTCTAACATTCTCCCCCTAGATCTCATACAATTCTTTTAATTCTTCAATTCTATTTCGAGTTCAATGTTCCAATTCTTTTCAATTCCATCATAGATCAGTATATAGAACATGCTTCATTGTCACAACAATTCATGTTGTTAGACTAACAGCTACTACACACCTTTCTATTTTGGAAACAAACTTTTCATCATTCTGGGCCCTTCTTATTCTTCGGGAATCATAGGCTCTCCCTTAAACCCATGTCGGCTATGTGTCCTCTGAACACACTGGGTGGAAGGCCTTTTGTGAGCGGATCCGCTAGCATCTTTTCTATTCGTATATGCTCAAGATTTATGATATGATCCCGAAGTTTATCTTTCACAACATAGTACTTTATGTCAATGTGTTTGGCAGCACCACTTGACCTATTGTTGTGAGCATATTCTACCGCTGGGTTGTTATCACAATACAACCGCATCGGTCTTTCTATACTTTCAATTATTTTCAATCCGGGTACAAATTTCTTCAACCAATTTACCTGCCCCGAGGCCTCATAACAAGCTACAAACTCGGCGTACATTGTCAAGGATGTAGTCACTGTTTGTTTTGAACTTTTCCACGATATCACTCCTTTAGCAAGAGTAAATATATATCCTGATGTGGATTTCCTTTCATCTCCAGCATAGTCAGAATCTGAATACCCCTCTATGCACAGGGAATCAGATTTTTCATATGTCAACATGAGACCTTTCGTACCTTGCAAATAACGCAAGACTTTCTTTACTAATTTCCAATGTTCAATTCCTGGATTCTTTTGATATCTGCCAAGTAACTCGGTAACAAAAGCTATGTCAGGGCGTGTACACGTTTGAGCATATTGTAAACTTCCAATTGCCGAAGCATATGGTACCGCTTTCATTTGATCAATTTCATATTGATTCTTGGGACACTGATGTTCCCCATATTTATCGCCCTTGACAATCGGAGCAGGAGATGGACTACACGCATACATACTAAATCTTTTCAGAACCTTTTCTATGTATGCCTTCTGCGATAATCCCAATACCCCTTTTCTTCTATCTCGATGAATCTCAATTCCCAAGACAAACGAAGCTTCACCGAGATCTTTCATATCAAAGTTCGAGGACAAGAATTTCTTCGTCTCCAATAGTAGGTTGACATCATTACTAGCAAGTAAGATGTCATCTACATATAGGATCAGGAATATGTATTTCTTTTTCTTGAATTTCACATAGACACAATTGTCCTCGACATTTTCTTTAAACCCAAAACCCTTTATAGTTTTATCAAACTTCAAGTACCACTGTCTCGAAGCTTGTTTCAAACCATAAATTGATCTTTTCAGACGACATCTCATGTTTTCTTTTCACGACAAAACCTTTCGGTTGTGCCATATAAACATTTTCATCCAAATCCCCATTCAGGAATGCGGTCTTTACATCCATCTGATGTAATTCTAGATCATAGTGGGCCACAAGTGCCATAATGATTCTGAAAGAATCTTTACAAGAAACTGGGGAAAAAGTTTCATTGTAATCAATCCCTTCTCTTTGGGTAAAACCCTTAGCCACAAGTCGCGCTTTGTGTCTTTCAATATTCCCTTGGGAGTCATATTTCGTCTTGTAGACCCATTTGGATCCTACTTTCTTAGCTCCTTTAGGAATATTTTCTAGAACCCAAACCTTGTTGGTATTCATAGATTTCATCTCATCTTCCATGGCCTGAAGCCACTTCGATGAGTGTTCGCTTCTCATGGCTTCTTCAAAAGTTATAGGGTCATCTTCCATATGATATTCTTCAGTTTCATAGATTTCATAATCATCTGGAATAGCTGATCTTCTAGTTTTTTGAGACCTTCTAGGGGCCTCTGGCACTTGGTCCACTATGGGATTTTGTTGTTCTTCCTCATTAGCAACATTTGGTTCTACAGGCTCCTGATGGACAGGTTCCTCTTGTTCATTCGTTGTTGCTATGGGAGAATTCACAACAGGCGTTGTCACCACAGTATCCTGTACTGCTGGTGCAACATCGGTAGCAGGTAACGTAAAATATGGTTCTTCAACCATCGGAGTGGGTACATGTACCCGCTTCTCCTCAAGTCTAATTTCACGTGTTACCTTGCTCCCCCTGATCATGTCATTCTCCAAGAACACAGCGTGTCTTGTTTCAACAAATTTCGTGTATCTATCAGGACAATAGAATCTATATCCTTTCGATCTTTCTGGATAGCCAATGAAATGGCAGCTGACAGTCTTGGAGTCTAACTTTCCAATATTTGGGTTAAATACCTTTGCCTCAGCTAGACAGCCCCACACACGTAAGTGCTTAAGTGAGGGTTCTCTTCCTGTCCATAATTCATACGGTGTTTTCTGCACCGACTTGCTTGGTACTCGATTGAGTATATGAATGGAGGTTTTCAGTGCCTCCATCCATAAACCAACCGGTAGTGTAGAGTAGCTCATCATGCTTCTCACCATATCCATTAGGGTACGGTTTCTTCTTTCAGCCACTCCATTCTGCTGAGGCTCCCCCGGTGTGGAGTATTGAGCGACTATGCCATTTTCCTGTAGGAACCTTGCAAAGGGACCTGAAATTTGGCCATACGGGGTATGTCGCCCGTAATACTCTCCACCACGGTCTGATCAAACTATCTTTATTTTCTTGTTGCGTTGATTTTCAATTTCGACTTTAAATATCTTAAATTTATCCAATGCTTCTGTTCTTTCTTTAATTGGATAAATGTAGCCATAACGAGAGTAATCATCCGTGAATGTTATGAACGAATCATAACCATCCACGCTTTTCGTTGGGAATGGACCGCAAATGTCCGTGTGAATTATTTCTAATACTCTCGTGCTTCGTTTAGCATCTTTCTTTATTTTCTTAACATATTTTCCTTTGATGCAATCAACACATTGTTCTAAATCGGAGAATACTAAGTGCGGAAGAATTGATTGTTTCACTAAGCATTCTATTCTCCCCCTCGAAATATGGCCCAAACGACAATGCCATAATTTCGAAGAGTCGCTTTCATTTCTCTTCCGCTTCTTATTCTCATTTGTAGATTGGGAGACATTCACATCATTCACAATATGATTCACATTATCAGCAAGAGATAACAAATAAAGCTTGTCTTGTCGGAAGGCAAGACCAACACATTTATTATTATCATCAAATAGGTCACATCTGCCATTACCAAAATGACAGCCAAATCCATCATCATCGAGTTTCGATACACTTATTAAATTCCTACGTAAAGAGGGAACATAGAGTACATTCCTAAGCTTAAGTACAAAGCCATCTTTTAATTCTAAATCTAGATCGCCAATGGCTTCATCTCCAGCTTGTACTCCATTCGCGACTTTAATCGTTCTTTCTCCTCTTTGCAGAGTTCTCCTCCCATTTAACCCCTGCAAGAAATTCGAAACGTGAACTGTTGCACCTGAATCAATCCACCAAGAGGTATTGGAATAACATAAAAACAGGGATTCATCTACAAATGTGATAGTGTCATCACCTTTCTTCAGTAGCTTTTTCAGGTAGACAGGGCAGTCTCTCTTGTAATGCCCTCTCTTGAAGCATTCATTGCACTGGTCTTTCTCAGCATTGCCATATTTTCTGAAGTCCTCATCCTGAGGGTCCTTTTCTTTTCCCTTGGCAAGTGTGTTTTCTTGTGGCTTGGAGGGAGAGCCTTTATTCCACTGGGGTTTCCCTATGGTTTCTTGTAAAAGTTCTTTCTTTTATTATCCTTCACAAGATGAGCTGATTCACCCTGTGCGGACTTGATTCTCTCTTCCTTCTGGACACACATTGCAATGAGCTTTTCAATGTCCCAGTTTTCAAGCATCATATTGTAATTCACAGCAAAAGTTTCGAATTCTTTTGACAGTGAAAGAAAGACCAAGTGGATGAGGAACTTGTCATTGATCCCCAAATCCATAGTCTTTAATTTCGCTGCCATGGTGTTCATTTTCAATATGTGCTGACGCACACCACCACCATTGTATTTCTCAGATACAAGTTTATGTATCATTGTGCTTGTTGTGGCCTTGGAAGACCCACTAAACTGGCTCTTTACCCTTTCAAGGTAATCAATGGCGGTGATGTATTCTGGGATAGACCCTCGGATTTGGTCTTCAATGGTGGCTTTCGCCACCAACAGGCATTTTCTGTTGGATTGAATCCAACGTCTATGTTCAATGTCATATTTCATCCTGACTTCGGCAAAGTCACGCTTTCGGGCGTGAAATGCTTCGTTAGTTTCATCAGTTCTCTTCTCCGATTCCTCTTGAATAGTAGGACACGGGGAAGTAATGACAAGATCAATCTCTGCCAGTGCAAGTTCTAGCTCGTACTTCTCCCGCCACACACGGTAGTTGGTACCGTTGAGCGAAGGAATGTTGTTTATGTTCACCATTCCTTTAACTCCTGAAATTTATCCAAAGAAAAGTGAGAAACATTCATCATGAAATTGCATGCCTTAAGTTAACGTTGGTCAAAATTAAAACATGCGATTTCTCTATGCAAAAATTTATACATCACCGTCGGGCAGAAGTAAAATAAATGCATAGCTATTCATTATAATAATGTTATTAACAACGTTGGTCAGAAAATAACAATATTATAATCTCAACAAAATTATCGAAAATCATAATTCACTCAAAATTAAATTATCCCATTGGTTCAAATTTAATTAAGAGGCAAAATTCAATATTTTCTTCGCAGCGAAAACAATTAAAATTGTTCATAATCTTATTTTCTAGAAAAATTCAATTTGAATTATTCTTTAAACAAAATTATCGTTGGATAAAATTTGTATAGAGAATAATTCATTTTCAAGTTATTCGATTTAATGTTTCTGGAAAATAGAATAAATAAAATTGTTCAAAATTATTTTCCAGAATATTATTCATGTTATTATTCTCTGAACATAAAAATATCGTTGGATTAAATTTATGCAGAGAAAATTTCATCAAATTTCAATTCGGAATTATTCAAATTCAATTCATTTTAATTTTCTGGAAAATAAAATGAAAAATCTTCATTATTTGTTTTCAGGCCGAGGCAATCAAACCGGCCCATAGGCCATTTGGGCCCGCCAGCCGCGCGCACGGGGCTTCCCCCCTCCCCCCAGGCCGCAACGTGGGCCTGGGCCGGGAAAGCAACCCCCCGCCTGGGCTCAAAGAGGCCCAGCAGGCTCGGATCGCCCGCGGCCGTCGGATCTAGGGCGTCGGGGATCGGATGGCTGCGCGTCGATCTCGCGGGATCAAAACCGCCGACGGCCGACTGCCCCCCCGAACCCTAGTTCATTCCACTCCCTCTCCCTTCCCTTTCTCCTCTGCGCAGCGACGGCGCCCGAGAGCAAGAGAGCGGCGCGACGGCGGCTCACTGCAGAGCGCGACCGGCCGAGGGGAGAGGGGAGATCACCACCGCCGCCGCCGGCCTTCTCGCCGGTGCGCGCGCCCACCGAGGGGTGGACGCGCCGCCGTCGAGCGGGCTAGCCGCGGTGGCTTCGCGCCGCACACGAGACGGTGAGCCGCGCGGTGGCGTGACTCACCGGAGTCGCGTTCTTCTCGCGGGGCGGCAGGAGGGACTGCCGAGCCCAGGTAAGAGCTCCGCCCCCGTTCATTTAGGGTTAGGGTGTAGTTTCGGTTCTTGATTCGGATCGGATTTCCCGTGTAGTTAGGGTTTCGTTTGTGTGTTCTCGATGCGATCCGTGATTCGTTCTTGTTCTTCTTCCCTAACCCCTCTCTGTTCTTGAGTTTTAGGGTTAGGGTTGGGTTCGATTCAGCCGATTAGTCTTTTGATCCGAGTGGATCCCCTCCGTAGGAGGCCACTGATACCATTGATAGAGTTCTAGGATCGTCTAGGAGCGGATCCAGTGGATACAGTAGGGTTCATGTAGGTAGTAGATGCGGTTCATGCATGCACAGAGAGAGAGAGAGGTAGAGGTGGAATACCGACCGGATCCATCAACCGGAGGAGTTGCAGTGGCGGCGACAGTGTTAGGGTTAGAGCCGCCGTCCACCATGGCCGTCGTTGTCCCGTTAGCGGTCGCCTCTGTCGTCATCCAGTGCTCGCCGGCGTCGGTGGAACTTCCCGCCGCTGGCAGTGCTCCCTCTAGATCGGTCTAGGGTTTAGGATGTCGGTGGGGTGTGGCGGCGCATAGGTGAACCTTGATTCGCGTGCCTTGCGCCCCCGGCCCCCACCTTCCTTATATAGCACTGTGCTACGGGGGCCCACCAACCACAAGGTTGGGCGCCCCCGATCAGGGCATGACCTAGGGCCCGTTAGTCCGTTGGGCTTAACCAGAGGAGATCTAATTCTAACACTAACCACTATACAGACTGGATGAATCAGACCACAAAACAAACATTGACATAATAAGAAGCTTGTGTGTTTTGACGCACCTGCGACCCTTGCAACATGTGCTGCACTTATGTCAGGGCGGGCGGCGACATGGACAGGAGGTAGCTTCAGTGGAGTAGAGGGGCACAGTAAGACCATGGCTGCAGATCAATGTGTTGCCTGTGTATGAAAGGTCAATGATTAGAGTAAGAAAAAAAGGCACTGTATATTTTTTTTTCCCCAATATTGAAACTGAATTCAGGTTTGTAACACGTAATGATAAGTTTGTGTAGAGATTACAAACTATCTCGTACTACACGCTTTTGTTTGAGATAGTGAACTATTACTGTTAGGCATTGGATGATCCGTGGCGGCTACGAAGCGAGCAGTGAAGCTGAACACAAGTACACACATCCTCAAGCCCGCCGCAAGCACTCGCACTCGGCGGCCGGCGAGGAGGCAAGGTGTAGGTACCTGCAGTGACGTGGCAACGCCGGCGGCGGCGGCGGAGGCGGCGCGGAGGACTAGGACGTCGAAAGAAGGGTGCGGCTGCCGGAGGGTGAGCCGCTGATGCCGATCGAGGCGACGGCGGCGGCGGGCGGAGGTAGGAGCGCGAAAGGAAAGCTCATCCGGCGCGAAGCAACGGGGTGCCTATATCTCCCACAACAACTAATAAATAAATAAATATAAATAATTAATAAATAAAAAGACTAATAATATATAATAAATAAAATAAAAGTGAGTAAGACTCCGTAAAAATTTTTCGCCTCATCACACCCGCCCGTGCGATCATTTATGCATGGAAACAAATGAGACTCCGCTCGTGTGCGATCCTTTATGCATGGAAATAAGTCTCCAATCACACCCTGCTATCCTTGTACGGATGGTAAAAAACTGGGCAACCGTACCGCTCCTTCCGGCTTTCCGCGTGCCTGCGAGATCCCCGTTGCCACCGCGCCGCCCGCGTTCGCTGTCCTGCGGTGCCCGCGCGCCCGGCCGGCCTGCGCGGCTGCGCCACTAATACCCTATGACGCCGCGGAGGAGGACTTGACGGCTCCCCGCGCCACTCCAACTCCAACCACCCGCAGTCGAAGCAGCCCAAAGGCCAAAGCCCGGCGCCTTCTCGTACGTCGACGGCAACGCGCGACGCCCCAGACGTTGATGGCTACGCGCGACGCCCGTGGCATGGCATGGCATGTGTGATCCACGTGAGTCATGCGGATGTTTTGCAACCCCTCCCTCTATCTCCTTCCATGGTTGCGCGGACTCTAAATCTCGCTCTCGCAGCCCAGGCTTGATCGTGCACTTCGATCCAGAGTCCGACGGCGGCCGCATCCAATCCCCCTCCCGCACTCCAATCTACTGCAGCGGCAGGGCAGAGGCGTCGCGCACAAACGACAGGTAGGCTCCGTCGGGCCACGGGCAGGTGCCGCACCAGGCCGCGCCACCGTAGGCAGCAACGAAGCCAGCCCCGACAGTGCCCAAGCCCCGTTCATTCGGCCAGCACCAACCGAGTACAGGCAGAGGCAGGCAAAAGGCAGTACCGCAGCAGGCCAAAAACCTAGCAGGTAATCTTGTAGCCTGTAACTGTAAGCAATTTTTTTTTACTATTTACGAATTATAACTGATTAACAATTTAATAATAAGTTATTTGATAAATTGTAGATTATCCAAACAAACATCCAGCCGAAAGGTCTAATAATTTGATCTATGATATCTCAATTTAGTTGTGTTTTTTTATTTATAAATGCCATTGTTTTAGAAACGGAAGAGCACCAACCAGTACACCATGCTCATGTGGGAGGTGAGCTTGTAACCTCGGCTTCTCGCTAGGTGCTGATCCATTTGTATAAGGTTAACAGAAAGTTCTAATTCTAATTGTCTATTGATTTTTGTTTCCTTTTTTTTCTCATGAGATACATGTTTGGCGATTTGTAGAATCACCACTATCCTTTCCACGTTTGGTTGCAAAGTGGATGAAACTTATTTTCTTTCTATTTAGGTTTCATAGATGAGAAAATGGAGAGCGATTGTCAGGTACCTGCCAAAGGTAAGTGGTTACTATTCCAATTCCTTTTTCTTTCTCCAGAGCAGATAAGCCAATTGTGTGTATGTGAATTGCAGGTTATAGAGAACAAGATCATTGATATGTTTGGTTCAGCAGGGTTTGTCTGGACGTGTTTATGCCACATAAGTCTGGTGAGGGGTATCCAATGAATCACTACAACTTGAATATGACATTTGTATGTTGTAGTATTTTGACTTCACTTGTTTTGACTTGTCATTAGGATTAATTATGCACTAAGCTTCATAACTTGACTCAACATATAATGAATAATGTGAAATCAATTGAATCAAGCCTCCAATGTCAATGGTACCTACACACATTCATCCACTTTTTGATAGTACCCAAACTAGTTTGGGTCCTCTCAAGTTAGTAGCAACATACATAGGCATAGCCTTAGTATCGATAGCGGGATGTTTTGCAATAGCAATGTGACAGAACCTCCTAAGAAGTATGGCCCACTTGTGTTAATCATTGTCTAATAGACTTCTGATTTCAACACAAGTGTTCCAAGTCCTTATGAAGCTTGTCTGGTGTCGTCGGATTCAACCGAGTCATCCACCACTTTCCGAGCAGGATCTCATTACAGACATTGCAGAAGTGAACTTGGAAATAAATTACATTCAGAGTTTAAAAAGACCGGAAGTCTTACATAAGTATTATTATTACAAACCATAAGTTTGAAACATAACTTAGTAGTATTATTACATCAAGCCAAGTGGTAAAGTCTAATATACACACAAACCAGTACCCTGCCCAAGGGTCACGAAAGATCTACTCTTCATCATCGACCTGAACTATAGTCATGCAACAGGGAGCAAGACATACTTGTCCCTAATGTTCATCTGCAACAAGGTTTAGTAAACCCTGAGTACGGGGTACTCAGCAAGTATTACCTGACCAATAAAAAGGTGGTGAATATATAAGGTATGCAGGTTATGGGATTCAAGGTGGGGTTTTACCATAATCAAATCTGTTGCATAAATGAGCATTTTATAAAACAATTGAAATCAATTCATTTCATAATAAACGTTACTCAAGTACCGATCGCAATTCTGACCGATAATGTGGTAACAAACATGTCCGACAAATCCATATAGAGTATCCTGTTTATGTTTCATTAACTACGATGTGGAGATCAGAGTCATGTTTCCATATCCGAGGAACATGACGATTCGAATCGATTAATCCCAGCTGGGGCTTCCTTATCACACGATATATGTAGCATTGAAGCTTGCATACATCAACCTTTCCTCGGATCCTCCATCCAAGATCGGGGTTTCGCCACTCGAGAGCACAAGTACTCCACCGCCCTACCACTGTCTAACGGCAGTTTATTTCTAGTAGGGTGAATACACGCTACTCTCACCATCTCTCCACTCCTAGTGCGGGTTGACCGTTCTCGGACTGGAATCGCCGAAGTCCAGCTTCCCGAAGTATGTGACCAGTACTACAAAGTCACAACTCTAGACAGTCCATAACGGACGGTTCCTAATGACACAGGCGGAAAGAACCCGTTCACCAGATATCCACATCTGGTGGCTCACCAACACCGTGTCTTCCCGGTCCCGATTATTACTTCCACATCCTTTCTTTCTTTCCAAAACATTAACCATTTGCCGAAGCAATACGTTATCCTTCATTTTGCAGATGACAAAAAATCATCTGACTAATACCGTTCTAAGCATACTAAGCAGCATAAGTAACCTTCATATTTAAAACAGTATCAAGGTACAAAAATAATTATCAAGGTAAGCTATGCATCAAGTAGGACAGTTTACTTTAATAGTAACCATGCAATACTTAACCATAGGTGTATTTAAATAAAACATTTAAATACAAGATAAGAGTTAAATGCACCGGGGCTTGTCTTGAGTGTCAGAGTTATCAAACTCTGGATTATTCTGGCAGATATCAAAACCCACTTCGTATACTTGGTTATCCAAACCAATCACTTGGTTAACCACTTTACCAGATTCGTTATCTACGCGAGATAAAAATGGTATGCTTAACATGAGGCTTGAATAGTAAACATGATGTTTAACATTGATAGAAAACTTTGGTTAACATAATGATAATCAAGATTAGTTAATCATCTTTTAAAACTTTGTCCAAATGATCCCAAACTTTTTTGTAAAGAAGTATATAGTCATAAAAAGATTACACAATTAATTTCAGAATTTTTGGATTAATTTATAAGCCATGAAAAATCATTGAAATGTGATTTATGAATTAATCTAGGCATTTTTATAGCAATAAAAATGTACTGGAAAGTACCATTTCATATTTTTTTTAAAATACTACATACATCAGAGAGTATACTCAAATATTTTCATGATTTATGGAACTATAAAAAAATTCACATGAAAATAACAAAAGAAGTTACTATTTCAAATTGGAAAATCAAACAAATTCCAAAACAACATTTCAGTGGCGGTTTCGTCGGGGTTTCGTCACTGAAATAGTTTTGCCGCCGACGACCAAAACCACGGTAGTTCTTCTCCGTCGATGAGCCTCTAGCCAAACCAAGGTTACCATCGTGTTCTATATGTGATTCCGCATACAAAGGATCTACTGGTCCTTACTCTAAACCACCGGAGCGACCTTGCCGGCATCAATGGCGGACGACAGATCCCGGCCAAGCTTACGCCAGGCAATACAAAGCTTTAACGATCAAACCAAGCTTCTAACTCTACTCAGCACATCAGTACGACTCGATAGCACCAACTAGTTTCAAGAACAAAGCTCTACAGACGCCTAACCATGAACGCGACCATGGCGGCAACGGCGAACTCGTCGGATGAACGTGGCCAGAGAAAAGTGGTGCACAAGACGATCAACCAGTAATCGATATAGGACTAGTATCTTACCCTGGTGCTGATGCGCACCCTACCTTGGCTAAAGATGAAGAAAGTTGAGTTCGACGACGAGGTGTTCACGGCGGCGGAAATGGTCACGGTGGTCACGTGTTCCCGGGGCTAGGAGCTACTAGATCAAAAACCATGGTGCGCATGAGTATCAGTGAAGAATAACGAGCATGCAATGCTAATCAAACAACTGAATGAGCCCCTGAGTAGCTCGGTCCACGTCGAACCCGATCGGCGGAGATCTCGCCGGAGTTGGGGAAGAAACTGTCACGTCGGGCGATTAAGGGGGTTAGGGGCTCAACTGGTTGTCTCTAGATCTTCACAAGGACAGCATGGTCATGGTGATGCTACTGGTTGCTTGATTCGTTGGCTAGTTTCTCCAGCGTGAGCTCGTCGGCGACGGTGGGTTTGCGGTGGAAAAACAGAGGAGGAAACGAGAGGTAGAAGATGACCTCTGGTACTTGTAGAGCGACGGGAAGACAGGCATTCAATGCATAGGCTTGTCCATGACACGATGCGCACCTCGGTGGTGACTGAGAAGCACCCGGAAGCTAGCAGCGCGCGCGCGTGTCGACGGCCAGAGCTTGCCACCGCCATGCAATAAAGTTCAAGGTATTTATAGGTTTGCCATTCGTACAAATTTGCAAAATTCTCCCTCTTCCGTCTAGTTTCATGAAAAACTTTGAATATGAAAGTTTTTCCATTTTTCAAATACTACAACTTTGTTTAAAGGTACATGTTTAGATTCCATTCAGTTTTTGAAATTCATATTTGAATTTGAATTAGGGTTTACTTTTAAAGTACCCCCTTTTTAATTACTCTAAAAACTTGAATAAAACTTAAAAATCTTCCAAAATAACATTTATTAGTTTAATTAAGATCTACAACTTTGATTTAACACTCAAGGTTAGATTCAAACTAGTTTTTCAATTGCATGTTTGAATTTGCATTTAAACATACTTTAAATTACTTCTTTTTACAATTACTTTTATTTTTATTAAATAACTCAAAAATCTTTAAACACAAAGTTTGTTCACCTTAATTAAATCTACACTTTTCATCGAAGTCTCACATTCAAATTTTGAATAGTTTTTGAATTGTCCATTTAGGTCAAAATACCCCCCCCCTAGGTTAGGGTTTCTGGATTTCTTATTTTTCAAATAGATTTTTGTTTTCAATCAAAGCATTTCAAGTAATAGATCAACACATCCAAGTAAACTCTTTTTAGTTGTATGCATAACAAGGTAATCAACCATATAATGATGCTTATGCTCATGATGACATGGAAATTTTTAGTAATTAAACACCAGAGGTGTTACAAGCAACCATAGAGTTAGCATTACCATCTTTTCTAAGCATAATATTGTCATCAATTGAAATAGGCTTAGAAGTATTACCTAGGGGACATGAATTTGCCATGTGTCCCCTTTACTGGCATGAGTAGCAATATCTTTTTTATTGAGCCTTCTCTTCCTTGCTCATATGTTGCTTCTCATTGCCTTGCCTCTTCAATTTAGCTTGAATCTTGTTCTCAAGCTTGGTAGGACACCTCGAGGCAAAGTGTCCCATATCATCACACTTGTAGCACTTGATGTGACCCAAATATCTTTTCTCAACTGGACTCTTGCTCACCATCATGGCATCTTGATTAGGAGTTGGATGCCTTGCTCTTGTTTTGCCACCTCTTGTTGTCTTCTTCTTCATCATCCCCAAATCACCACCATCCTCATGGTTGATCTTGATTTGATCTTGGGGCTTCTCAACTTGTGGCTTAGCTTGAGGCTTCTTGGTTTGGCAATACTTAGCAAGGTGTCCCATTTCATGGCACCGGTAGCACATAAAATGAGATAACTTCTTTTCGTGCCCTTATTCTTGTGGAAGCCAATGCCGCTCTTGTCACCATAGCTTCTTTGATTCTTCATCATATGCTCAAAGGTGACTTTGGTGTTGTAGCACCTCTCTAACTTGTTGCTCAAATTCTTCACTTCACTTTTGAGCTCATTGTTCTCTTTCAAAAGGTTAGTCTCACAAGACATAGAAGTAGAACAAGCATATATATGTAAAGAACATGGCATATCTAATAAATTATCACAAGAGGTGGATACATGCTTCTTCTCTACATCACAAGGGTTAGCAATAATATGTGATTGATCATTTGACCCATGTGATGAGCTCTCATTCTTTTTAAGTTTCTTTGTAAATGCTTTAACGAGAGAACCATATTTTTCAATTAAATCTTCATGAGATACACAAAGTTCCTCATGAGTCAATTTTAGCTCATGATGTGAAGTTTTAAGAACATCAAGTAAGTGCTTATGTTCTTCACATGAATTCTTTAGAAATGAGTTTTCATTTTCCAATTTCATGGTTTTAGCTTTCTCACTTGTAACACCCTAAAAATTTACACCTTTTGAAAAATAGAATTAAAAGTGTTTTATTGCATTTATGTGGTCATTATAACCTAGGGAAACTAATACATTTTTCACAAATTAAAAGTCATCATAAGGTTAGAAATCTTTTGTTGCATTCATGATGTTGCATAAGGTTTTTGTTTGTGTGTGGTTCAAGTTTCAAAACTCTAATTCAAAAGCTTGTTTGTTAAATGCAAAGCTTCGGAATTTTTCAAAATTTAGAAAAGCTTTTTCCCTCCCTCCCTTGTTTTCTGGCCCAAAGGCCTACTCTGCCTTCCCCATCTTCCCACCCTGCAAGCCCAGCAGCAGGGCAGCCACCAGCTCCCCACCGCAGGCCTAGTGGCAGCCAGCCCAACTCGGCCTCCCCCTTCCTTTCTCCCTCACCTCCCGCGTGGGCCATGCCTTAGCCCAACGCCCCAGCCCAGCAAGCCGGCCCGCAACCGTGCGTGGACACAGCGCCCTCCCTCCTGCTCTCTATCCATCTCTGCCGCCACGGGGCCACACGTCAGCGGCTGTCGCCTTCGTCTACCTCCGGATGGAAGGCACTCGCGCCTTCCTTCTTTGCAACCGCCTAATCTGCCTCCCGATTCCCTCCCTTCCTTGCTTGGCAGCGCCCTAGGACTATAAAGCCGAGCGCCCGCACCCCCCTCCTCCTCCACCCAGCCGCTTGGGAGCCACCATCTCGCCTCAAGCTGGCTCCAGTTGCCACAGAACCCTAGCGCGCCACCATCTTCAAGCTCCACTGCCCGTAGCTCCTCGCCGCCTTTGTAAGTGCTCCGAGAGCTTTGCCTCGGCCTCGCGAGGCCGCTGCGACCCCTCGCTCTCTCTCTCCCGCTCTGCTGTGCTCCATCCGCGCTCGTTGTCGTTTGCCGAAGCCCGAGCCCGCCAAATCCCATGCGCCGCCGTCTCTAGTGATCACTGGCTTCAACCTATAGTGAGAACGCTTTCTCCTTGCTCCGTTCTCCCTCCTGATGCTTTCGGATTGCTCAATCGTGGCTCATAGGCTCTGTTTCGTGTTTGCCGACGAGCTCGCCGTCGACGGCCATGGCGACACCGTGCCGGCCTTCCTGTTCCGGCCGAGCGCCTCCCTTTCCCCCCATCGTCTAATCTGATCTATCCATCTAAGATCCAACGGCCAAGTTTCATCGATACCGTTTTGCCCGGTAGTTTTGCAAAAGAGACCCTCCAGTTTTTCTATATAGAACCCACAGTCCCTTGTGCACTTTAAAAATGCGCCTTCACTTTTCCGAAGCGTAAACCGCCTCTGTCTTATTCAAAATTACGCCTTCCAAATTTGAAAACGTAATCCTCCTCGGTTTAATGAAAATACGCTTTCTCTATGTTTACAGAAATGCCACTCGTTTTCAATTGCTTATAAAATGCTCATTTTAACTCCGATTTGAACCATTCAAATTCCATTAGATTCGTATCGATGTAATCTACGCAGTAGTGCTCTCCTAGATCATGTTAGACAACTTTGAAAAATATTTATTTATTTAATGCCTTTTAATCTCTAGTTTAATTAGCAAAACTGGTTTAGCTCATAACTTCGTTGTTTTAGCTCCGATTTTCGTGATCCAAACGTCTAAGTGATCGCAGCGACTTGTAGATTTGTTTTACAAACTTTTCATCTTGTTTTCCTACTGTTGGTGTACTGTTCTAATCTATAGCCTTGTTTGTATTGCATGTGATGCCATTGTATGTGTGAATGTTGATGTGATGATCGAGTACAGACGGTGAGCAGTACGTTGGTGACCAAGAGGATCCTTTCATTGAGCAGTACCAACAGGAACCTTTGGATCCAGGCAAGTATACATGGGATAATCCTTGATGACCTACTCTTGTTAAATTCATCTTTAATCATATGCATGCGTCTCCTTGTTACCCCTAAGGATTACCTAGTTTTGTACCATGAACCTTGTCACCTCTTTGGGATCATACATGGGTAGATCAAAGCTAGTACTGTTCTAATCAAAGCCTTGTTTTTCTACTGTTGGTGTATTGTTCTAATCTATAGCCTTGTTTGTATTGCATGTGATGCCATTGTATGTGTGAATGCTGATGTGATGATCGAGTACAGACGGTGAGCAATACGTTGGTGACCAAGAGGATCCTTTCATTGAGCAGTACCAGCAGGAACCTTTGGATCCAGGCAAGTATACATGGGATAATCCTTGATGACCTACTCATGTTAAATTCATCTTTAATCATATGCATGTGTCTCCTTGTTACCCCTAAGGATTACCTAGTTTTGTACCATGAACCTTGTCACCTCTTTGGGATCATGCATGGGTAGATCAAAGCTAGTGCTGGGAACGGATAATTATGATCTTTTAACATTGACTAATGGTATATGCAACGAACATAAAAGATGACTTTTTAGTAACAAATATAAAGGGTGCTGGAGCTTATTTATCTTGTGGTGCTCCAGTTGCTCTCCCTAGGAACTGATTTGTAAGTGATCACCCAGGACTTACAGTGTAACCATGAGAGCTACATGACTCTGGCTTTAACTCAGTAATGGGATCTCTTCTAGCTTGTTAGTGGTTACCCGAAAGGGCGCATTAGGTTCTTGACGAGCTGGGTATAGTGCGGCTTCTGTCCGACTATGTATAGGTCGTGTGTCATTGTGCCACTCATAAGGGGGGCTCTACATCCCTTGCCATCCCTAGCGGCCCTAACTTGTTAGACGAACCTTCGAAAGGTTTCATAGTGTACCTTTCCCACTCACCTTGGGAGTATTTTTGGGAGTAATTAACCCTGGGCATAAGGGAAACACGACTCGTGGGTAAAGATGTACAATCTCTGTAGAGTATCTTAAAACTATCATGATAGTCGTGCTCATGGTTACGAGTGGCCTGGAATTCTTACTAAATAGTATTTAATGATAATCATTCTCACATTGTTTTCTTGTTATTTCATTTTTGCAATACATTACTCATGTTAACTTGATCATATGTTATATTGGGTTTTTATATACTTTTGATGCTAATCTTATGCTAAGAATCATGTCAACTAAAAGCTGATGCAGTTAAACCAGTGTCTTACCATTTGAGCCTCATGAACCCCATGTATATTTGTTAAGTACAAGTTGTACTTACGCTTGCTTTACTTTCATTTATTGGATAAAAATCCCAGATGGGTACAGACTTCAATGGCTATGAGGAGTTTCCTAAAGATTTCTAGGTTTGGGGTCAACCAGTTGACATCCCTGTGTCTTGAAGCTTTGCAAGAGTTATGTAAAGACTTTGTTATAGTAATGGTTCGTTATGTAATAAATATTTGTGATGGTACTTTATAGTTTGTCAACTTATGTGTGTGACTATTCCTGGGGCGCACATGAGCTTTTTATGCATCCCATTTTATCCTTAAAATCGAGTGTGACAAATTGGTATCAAAGCATTGTTGACTGTAGGACGCAAGCCTAGATAGAACTAGCCATTTAAGGATGATCTTTTCATGCTATTACATTTTGTTATTTGCTAAAATCATGCTTACTTCAAATTATTTTATCTTGTCTCTAATCCGAACTCATCTTTGCTCCTGTAGATGGCTCGTAACAAGTTGACCGCTCGCAAGTCTACTCGCCCCCCTGCCCCGTATCATGCCCCGTGAGGATGAAGGAGTACAAGATGTTGAGGAAATCCTCGAAGACAGCTCGGTGGCCAGCAATTATGTGGTTCCTTCTGAAGATCATCGCTACGCAGCTCTAGAGCCAGAAGAAGCTGTGATGAAGCAAGGACCTCCAGGCTTTGGACCACCAGTGCCACCAGCTAGTGATCAAGGAGGCAAGAAGCGTCGCTTGGGATGGACCAAGCACCACCACTTCAAGATTGGAGATGTTGATGATTACTACCATGGCAAGCTCGTGTCCACTCTGGAGGAACACTACTCAGATTGGATGTATGCTATCAGGTACCTCTGCATGGAACGCAGGCACTTCCAGGATCCTACCCAGTGGAAGTCGACTCTCTATGTCTACATCTGGAACTCCACCACCAAGTCTTGGGAAGTGGAGGCTGCCTTCTCGCATGAAGCCAGTCGTGCCACTTTGAAGGACATCATGGAAGACTCAGCTTGCGAGGCTCTCCTGGATCTTCGCGGACATCATCGTGGCAAGATGCGGGAGGACAAGGACCGTCATCTACCCTTTGAGACCGATGTTGGTTGGATCATCGCTGCACCCAAGGATGGGTATGATGACTCCTCCAAGGAAATGATCACCTTCGCTAATGAGCTGATGCAACAGGTGGAGGTGCTGAAGGAAGAGCTCAAGGTCAAGGTCAAGTTGCTCAAGAGGACTCACAAGGAGAATGATGAGTTCCGAGGTTGCCTCAAGATGCCCAAGCTCCACCAGAAGTTGTTTCCGACCTTCCGCCGTTAGCTTTATATGTCCCTTGATGTAATAAAACGCTAGATGCGAGAGTTGAGTCAAGTCGAGTCTTGTCGTGTCATCATGAACTTGGTGTGCTTAATTGTTTATCATTATGTTTATGAATGATTTGGATTTTTATAATGAGTGCTGGAGCTTTGTGGGCTTGTCCACAAGTTCTTTAGCTAAGAAGTTTAAGTTTAGTTAAATAAATTGCTAGATGGGTTGGTTATCCTGTTTTGCACCCTTGCTGTTTTCTGGAGCAGTCAGTACTCTTTCAGTCATATCACAAAGTTGGCCCGAGCAATGATCATGAAATGTTTATGGGAACAACTAGATTTCAGTACCTTTACAATGACTCTTGAATCACATTCATATCTGTTCTGGTTTGGGAGATACAGTAGTTACAAGTTGAATGTTCTGCGCAGTCGGGAACTCAGAAACAATTTTGTTACCTCTCTGTTTTAGCCTATGATAACGACAGAATCTGGAAAAGTGTAAAATACGAAAGTTGTAGATAATTTCTCTATTTTTCTAACCGTGAAAACAGATCGTTATTTGGACCTTTGTAGCTCGAGATATGATGCTTTTACTATACTGCTGTTACAATTCTTTATCCAGAAAGCTCTTAGTTTCAGTCGTTTGCACTCGAAGTTAACTTATGTATTTTGGAAAACATATGGCCGCTAGAGGAGATAGAGGAAGAGGCCGTGGCAGAGGTGCTCCTCCACCACCACCCACGCCCATGACCGTTGAGCACCTCATGGCGGTGCAGACTCAGCTGATGCAGGCAATGATGCAACACCAGCAGAATCCCGCTCCACCAGCTCCACCACCTGTTCAGATCAGAGACAGGCGTAGAGAGTTCATGAAAGGACGACCCCTCGTGTTCACTCATGCTGCGGAACCACTTGATGCTGTTGATTGGTTGCGCGCTATGGAGAAGCAGCTGAACCTCGCGCAATTCAATGAGCGCGAGAAGGTGCTCTATGCATCTGGACAACTTCAGGGAGCCGCTCAAGACTGGTGGGACTCATACATGTATGAACGTCCCAACAATGCACCTGAGGTCACCTGGGCAGAGTTCACAGAGAGCTTCAGGTCCTATCACATACCTGAAGGCATCGTGGAGCTCAAGCAGGAGGAGTTCCGGAACCTGAGACAAGGGGCTATGACAGTAGCCCAATACCGTGACAAGTTTGCTGAGTTGTCCCGGTATGCACCTCATGAAGTCGCCAGGGTTGCTGACAAGCAGCGTTGATTTTTGAAGGGTTTGTATGATGGGCTCTAGTTGCAGTTGATGTCCAATCTCTACCCCAACTACCAGGAGCTGGTGAACCGCGCCATTGTTATTGATAACAAGCGCAAGGAGATGGAAGCCAAGAAGAGAAGGCTTCAAGGACCAGCCTCTGGTAGTAACACCCATCAGAGGACCAATCCTCCTCAGCACTTTCAGCAGAGGAACCAGGGGCCCAACACTCAGTGGAACCATGGTCAGGCTCCACAACGGAATCAGTTTTAGCAGCGCCCCCAGAATCAACAACAGGGTGCACCACAGGCACCACGACAGGGGAACGCAAACGTTACGCCCAAGAAGAACGATGCCCCCAATAAGTGCTTCCGATGTGGGAAAGAAGGCCACATGTCCTACAAATGCCCAGAAAATCCAAATCCTCAGCAGCCTCAAGGGCAGAACAATCAGCCAAAGGGGAGATATCAACCGCCACCCAACACAGGAAGGGTGAACCACATGTCCGCCGATACTGCTCAGGATGCACCAAAGGTCATGATGGGTACGTTCAACATCAAATCTATCCTTGCTACAATACTTTTTGACTCTGGCGCTTCACATTCTTTCATTTCTCAAGCTTTTGTTAAAGTTCATGACATATCCTTGCAGGCAATGAAAACCACCCTCATAGTAAACTCACTAGGAGGAGTTATACCCACTAACCACTATAGTCCCTCGGTTAGTGTCCTTTTAAGGGGGGTAGCTTTTAAAGTGGAACCTATAGTGCTAAGGACAGTTGGAATTGATCTTATCCTGGGTATGGACTGGATGATGAAGCATCAAGCCGTTGTTCAGTGCAATGAAAAGGTTGTTGTTGTGACTTCACCAAAGAGAGACAGGGTCAGTGTTGAAGTTGTTCTTCTGGCACCACCGACATCTACAGTGAATCAGCTGGATGAGGGCGCCCATGAGCCAGACTCGGTTGTTGATGATTTCCCAGATGTATTCCCAATGACTTGCTAGGTATGCCACCCGATCGCGACATCGAATTTCTTATTGATCTTTTACCTGGAGCTGCACCTTTAGCTAAGCATCCATATAGAATGGAGGTTAATGAATTAGAAGAACTTAAGAAATAGTTGAAGCAGTTGCAGGAGAAGGGTTTTATATGTCCTAGCTCTTCACCCTAGGGAGCTCCAGTGATCTTTGTGGATAATAAGGATGGTACCCAATGGATGTGTGTGGATTACCGTTCACTCAACGAGGTAACTATCAAGAACAAGTATATCTTGCCTAGGATTGATGACTTGTTTGATCAGTTGAGAGGAGCTTGTGTGTTCCTGAAGATCGATCTTCGTTCAGGCTATCACCAATTGAAGATTCGTGCCTCTGATATACCAAAGACTGCTTTCACCACAAGGTATGGGTTATATGAGTTCACTGTGATGTCATTTGGATTAACCAACGTGCCTGCCTACTTTATGTATCTGATGAACAAGGTGTTCATGGAGTTTCTAGACAAGTTTGTGGTTGTATTCATTGATGATATCCTGATCTACTCTAAGAATGAGGAAGAACATGCAGAACATCTTAGTTTGGTCTTGCAGAAGCTCAGGGAACATCAGTTGTATGATAAGAAGAGCAAGTGTGAGTTCTGGCTGAAAGAGGTATCTTTCTTAGGACATGTGGTGTCCAATGGAGGAATAGTAGTGGATCCAAGCAAGGTGAGAGATGTACTGAATTGGCAACCACCTACCAGTGTGACTGAGATTCGTAGTTTCCTTGGATTGGCCAGTTACTACAGAAGGTTCATTGAAGGTTTCTCCAAGCTTGCTAAACCGATGACTTCTTTGCTAGAGAAGGATGCCAAGTTTGTCTATTCCGAGAAGTGTCAAGCTAATTTCAAAGAACTAAAGAAGAGGTTGACTATAGCACTAGTGTTGACATTGCCAGACCTGAACAAGAGTTTCTCCATTTAATGTGATGCATCTCGCCTGGGTCTTGGTTGTGTGCTTATGCAAGAAGGAAGAGTTGTGGCCTATGCATCTCAACAATTGAGGAAGCATGAAATAAACTATCCTATACATGATTTGGAACTAGCAGCTGTGGTACATGCTTTGAAGATCTGGAGACACTATCTTGTGGGACATAAGTGTGACATTTACACAAATCACAAGAGTTTGAAGTACATTTTCACTCAGTCAGATATGAACTTGAGACAACGCCGCTGGCTAGAATTGATCAAGGATTATGACCGTGAAATACACTATCATCCTGGAAAGGCAAATGTTGTGGCAGACGCACTTAGCAGAAAGAGCTATGCAAATGAAGTGCATATAAAGGAGATGTCAAAAGAATTATGCGCTGAGATTGCACGTCTCAACTTGGGTTTCGTCACCAATGCAATGGAGTTAGTACTAGAGCCTACCCTAGAACAGGAAATACATAAGGGTCAGTTGGATGATGAGCAGTTGAAAGAGATTGCAGAGAACATTATGATTGGTAAAGCACCAGGCTTTAGATTGGATGATAATGGTACTCTATGGTTTGGCAGTAGGATTTGTGTACCTAGGGTGAAGGAGATTTGTGATGCTATTCTGAGAGAGGCCCATGAGTCAGCTTACTCTATACACCCCGGAAGTACCAAGATGTATCTGGATCTGAAGGAGAAGTATTGGTGGTATGGTTTGAAACAAGATGTTGCAGAATATGTTGCCATATGTGATACTTGTCAGCGGGTCAAGGCAGAACATCAAAGACTTGCAGGATTGTTGCAACCCATGAAGATTCCTGAATGGAAGTGGGAAGAAGTCGATATGGACTTTATAGTGGGTTTACCCCGTACTCAAAGAGGCTATGATTCTGTTGACACAAAAAGCGTCAGGATCTGCGAACACCTCAGGCTATTACCCAAAGCTCGGTATTCCGGAGGCGTGCCAGTCGATTTGACCAGTTAATCGACAAGGACGATAACTAGAACAAAACTGAACGAGACAACGGCGATGCGCCCAGATGTCAAGGATCAGATTGATCAAGGGTAACTAGAGCAGAGCTGAACGAGGCAACAGCAATGCGCCCGGATGCCAAAGCTCAGAGATACTCCCACCCGGAACTTGCAAGGATTTGACGGAGATCAAGCTGATGCAGCCCGTCGAAGCTTGAAGAACTCGTTAAAAGCTATAACTAATGCAAAAAGGGTAAATTGCGATAAAAGTAGAATAAGAATAAATTGGTTTGATTTTGATTGGATTGATATTCTTTTCGGTAGCCCTCGGGCACGTATTTATACTCCCACATGGAGAGTTGTACAAAGACACGACACGTATCCTTCCTAAAACAAACTCCTAATTTTAAGGAAACTGACTCGCGCAGGAGCCGAATAACAATATTTATTTTCCTAAACAAACATGCCTATTTAAAGGAAAATAAACGACTCATGCAAGAGTCAGACTCAAACTACTATAATAATAATACTGGTACAAAACACCAGTTTCCTTATACTTCTCTTCGATGGAAACTTTCCATCGGCAGATCCCTCCAATCCGCGACTTCCTTCTCTGGCCACCTGCAGTCCTCCGCCAACACCAAGCACTAAGTCACCCTATACCCATCGGCACTCTATTCCCGATCGGCATCGGCAACACTTCCCGATCGGTAACCTTGTACTGATCAATCTCCCTTCATCGACAAACGGCGATGCCTCCTTATCGGTAATCGGCAATGCCTCCCCCTATCAGCAATCGGCAATACCCCTTTGTCGGCAATCGGCAATGTCTCTGTCAGCAATCGGCATCAGCAACTTCATAGCTTAAGCTATCCGACTTCACCAATCAACCTTTGTCGACAAGGACCATCCAGCTTCCATCGGCAGCACACTTAGTCTTCCCGCAGTATATTCCCATCGGCAATACTGGCTCAAGATTTCCCGGTGCCGATGGAGAACGGCCGCTGACGAGTCAAGCCTTAGCTCATTTGACACGTGTTGAAAAACGGTGTCAACACATGCCCCCCAGTTTTGGAATGTATAATACTTTATGTGCCGAAATTTTCTCCACTATAGCCGTTGCTGTAGCCGTTACCTCCGAGATAGATGCGCAGTTTCCTCGATTTCCGTGTGTGGAACTGCAATTTAGTAATAAAATCCCTCGATTGTAGCACAAACAGTTGCAGACCACCTCGATCACCACGCGTATCTACCGCGGACCTCTCCACATTCCTGCAGAGTGTGAAACAGAACCCCAAAATGCCCCTGGGTAAGCTTATAAAAGTTACCGGGATCCACACTACTTTTTACTCCGAGTCAATTTTCACTTTCACCTCCTTGCCTTCGTCTTCAACCTCCAGCCGCTCCGAAGAACACGAGCTCGAGCAATAGTACCCTTCCGCAATCCAAGGACGAACTGCAAGCACCCTTCAACTCCAATGGCGATCCAAGTCGACATCCCAAAGGTAGGACTTATCCTCCTCCTAATCCAACCTTCTGCTGGTCCTTTTTCTCGCACAAACTTGGATTTATCCCCATTTTTTTCTGATTCGTCCCTTTTTCTTTAAACCCTAGGAACTGTACAACAAGGTAGTCATCCCACTCGCCAGTTCCAACCTCAGCTGCTTAGGCCCCATGGGCAATCCAGATCCCACTTTCATAATTAACGCAAAAACCAACCGGGTACCCTTCAGATCTGAGTGCTTCGGCCTAGGATTATGGAAAGACGCTTTCCGATCATGGCCCAAGCCTACCAAGGGGTGGAAGAACTGGTACCTTAGGGTAGTCAGATCACAGCAGATGTATTGGCAAGAACGCAACCTGGATCAGTGTATCAGACTTTCAATTGCTGATATGGAAAAGAACGAGAACCTGTTGATGGCAGCCTCATACTTCTGGTCTGATAGCATGAACGCCTTCCTCTTTAGGCATGGACCAGCCACCCCAACCCTTGTCGATGTCCACATGTTGACCGGCTTAGACATCACCTCTGTCGATACCTTCACTCTTTTCAACAGAAAAGCCGAGTACAAGGTGAACACCCGGAACATCGGCGGTTGGACGGGTTACATCAATGAGAACCAGAAAACCGGATCGGTAAACCAACGGGAGCACGCCACTTTCCTGAACATGTGGTTGGAGAAGTTCATCTTCTGCGGCAAAACCGTCGGCCTGACCACCATGCACCTCCCAGCGGCTGAGCTACATGCCGATGGAACAAGGCTTCCCTTAGGCAGGTACCTTCTTGGATCAGTATACCGTTTGCTACATCAAGTATCCCAGAATCTACTGCTAGGAGAACCCATCGGCAATCTTGGGGGCCCCTGGTGGTTTGTCAATATGTGGCTGAACGCACACATGCACAAGGCCCTCCAGTTTGATCTGTTTGCCCAACAATTCCCGAGGGACATATCAGAAGATTACCGATATGGGGATGATGAATCGGCAACTCACCCTCCACTTAATTTTGGAGAGGCTATTATAGTGCTGCCAGGTACCGATGCCGATACAGAGCATTTCGGCTACTTTTTCCAGAAGTTCTACAACGGACTCCCCTCCACGGAACGGACCTAGTGGCCATATATCGATGAACACAATCAGTTCCCGCTGCTGTTCAACCTGACCGATGGGAACCTGCCCGAGAACCGAGCAATCATGAAGGCCAGCATCACTCCCCGAGCCATTCCAGTAAACATTTTTGGAACTGGGAAGAATGCACCTCCATCTTACGAGTTCTACTACCCATCAGCAGCAGCGAGACAACTGGCATTTGGCCAACTGCCGATCAAACTCTGCTACTCCAAAGTAGTGAAGCCCAGGCAGACAATATCCAGTGCTCTAGACTGGAACACGGGCGTCAATCTCCCTCCCGATGCCGATATAGCAGACATCGACTTGTCCTCCTGGTCGCCAACCTCCTTCATCACGAACGAGTACAAGTCTTGGTGGCAAGAGTGGAGGTGCCAGCTATTCGCCAAGTCATCGCACTACTATCGGCACCGGATTGACGCCGATCACATCATCCCTGATGACGCAGTAAGTCTTCTATCCGATGCATTCTTTATTACTTTACCTTCGTCATCGGCACTTAACTCCTTTGCGCTTGACAGGCCGATGATCCGATCCCCACAACGAGCAACAGTGGCAGGCCCTTCAATCTTCGGATAATGTGCCCCATATCAATCATCGGCACCAAAGCCCCGATGCTGGCTGCCTTCATGCCTCAACAGGTACCTACGCCGACACCTACAAAAGCCAAGGCTACATCGGCCACTGCTGCTGCCTGGACGCGGGTTCATGCAGTAAACTCATCTTTACCCGTACCGATTACGTACTGTTTTATCGGCAACACTCTATTTCGTATAACTTGTTTTGTATTTTCAGGCATTGTGGTCATCGGCAGCTGCTTCTAGCAGACAAGCACCTTCCAACCCAGCTGCCGATGTTCCCCGGTCTTCATCAAAGCAGGTTGGTTCCCCAGCTGCTGCACCAACGAAAAAGAGGCGCCTGAGGCTGGCTTCTCCGTCTTCGCCATCGGCCCCAATCGCACCATCAACTGCCGATGTGCCACCAGCAGGACCGCCCTCGGCTTCAGTTGTACAACCAACTGCCGACGCATCATCGGCAGATCCTTTATCGGCTCCGGTCTTGGATCAACCGATGGACGACGTCCCCGATCAGGAGACGGCAGCTGCTGCAGCAACTGAGGTGGCATCGGCATCGGCACCGTCGGCCGGACTCCCCGATGAAGAGACAACACCCGTCGTAGCAGCGGAGGCGATATCGGCATCGGCACCGTCAGCCGAAGTTCCCGATGAGAGAGCAGCATCGCCGCCACGCGAACCAGCCACCACGTCGGAAGCGATGCCGGCAATAACACCACCAGCACCAGCGGCGTCGGCTGCTTCTTTAGAAGGAGCCCAATCATCGACATCTGCTGCCGATGTCCAAGATGAGGCCGGACCATCCAGCATGCCAAGTCCTAGGCAGGAGATCCGCTTCAAGACGGTAAGTCAATCACTCTAAAGCTTACAGTACAATCTTCCGATCGGCATGTTTTAACTTCTGTTTTCAGGCTCAAGACTCTCCGGACAGTCTCTTCTCCTTCAGTCTTAACCCTCGGGATGAAAATGAACGCCAAGGCCACATTCAAGCGGACAGTCTGTTCTCTTTTGCAGTCGACATCCCCAATGACAATGAAGAAGAGGAGAGTTCTGTCCCAACCTTATCGGTAGAGATCAAATCCAAGCTGGAAGAATTGCTTTCCTTGCTGCTACAAGATACGTCCCAGCTCATCCAGGATTCATCGGCAGCAAGGATCGTTTTCAAGGATATCCAAGGCCATCTCCCTGCCGATATGGCAGAAGTCCTTCTCCAGGCAACCTTCCTCGACATCAAACAGATCCAGTATCAGAGGCTTTCCCGTCGCATTGCCGATAGGGCCGCCCAAGCCAAGAGCGAGGAAGAGAAGCTCAAGTTCAAAAGCATTGCCGATGAGAAGCACAAGGGCATCGGCCAAGCCGAAGTCTCCATCAACGGCCTTAATCAAGAAGTCCTTCAGTTATCGGCAAAGAAAGAAGAACTATTGGCCGAGTTACAAAAGGTTGAGGAGGCTTTGACTGCGGCCAACCAAAAGAAAGCCCAACTGTCCGACTCCATTAGGGTTCTGCGGCAAGAAAGGGATCAGAATGCCCGACAAGCCATCCTGTGGAAGAAGAAAATCAAGCCGGTCGAGGGTTCTGCCGATGCCGATGCCAAAGAGATGGATGAAATAGAGCAAATTCGCCTGCGTGCGATATCAGCCATCCACTCTTTGTTGTAATCCATTTGTTGTATCGGCAAACATAACTCTGATACTTGATTTTGACTTGTAATATAACGCCAGTTTGTTTTTACCGATGCTTATATAACTTTTCGTTCATCGGCATTCAACTGAACACTATGCATCCACCCATATACTCGGGTAGTACCTCTTTAAGTATTTGCCGTTGATCGCTCTAGAGAACACAACTCCTTCGAGAGTTTCCAAAATGTAAGCATTGCCAGGAGCAGACTGTTTTATCCGATAAGGACCCTCCCAATTAGGGGACCATTTTCCAAATTTAGAGCTTTTAGTCCTGATCGGTAAAATCAACTTCCAAACCAAATCACCATCGGCAAACTCCTTTGTCTTTACTTTCTTGTCATACCATCTGGCAACCCTCTTCTTATTCTCTTCAATGCTAATCAATGCCCTCAACCGATGACCTGCCAAATCTTCCAACTCATCTTTCATCAGAGTAGCATAATCATCGGTCGTCAGTTGATCTTGAAAAGATAATCGCCTAGAACCAGTTTTAACTTCCCAAGGCAGGACAGCATCGTGTCCATAAACTAACTGATACGGCGAGACCTTAGTTGCACCATGACAAGCCATCCGATATGACCATAAGGCTTCGTTTAGCACCACATGCCACCTTCTAGGGTTCTCTTCAATCTTGTGCTTAATAAGCTTGATAACCCCTTTATTAGTAGCTTCAGCCTGACCATTAGCCTGGGCATAATAAGGAGAAGAGTTTAACACTTTGAAACCCATGCTAGCAGCAAACTCATCAAACTCTCCGGATGTGAACATAGTTCCCTGATCGGTAGTAATAGTCTGAGGAATACCAAACCGGTAAACAATGTGCTCCTTAACGAAATCCACCATGTTTGCCGATGTCACCTTCTTCAAAGGAATTGCTTCAACCCATTTAGTAAAGTAATCGGTAGCAACAAGTATAAACTTGTGCCCTTTACTCGACGGCGGATAAATTTGGCCGATGAGATCAATAGCCCATCCTCTGAACGGCCAAGGCTTGATTATAGGATTCATTGCCGATGCAGGTGCCCTTTGCACATTACCAAACTTCTGACAGTCCTGGCACCCTTTGAAATAGCTGAAGCAATCTTCAAGGATTGTTGGTCAATAATATCCGTTCCGCCTAATCATCCACTTCATCTTGAATGCTGATTGATGTGCTCCATACACACCCTCATGAATTTCACCCATTAGCTCCTTTGATTCCTCTTTGCCGAGACATCTAAGCAAAACTCCATCAATCGTCCGATAATACAACTCATCGTTGAGGAGCACATACTTAGTAGCTTGAAACCTTAGACACCTTTCAACTTTCCTAGATGGATCTCTTAAGTAATCGGCAATCTCCTTTTTCCAGTCATCGGCAACTGTTACCGATGTCGTTACTTCTTGAATCGGTTGATATCTTGAAGCACTCTGCGCCAACCGATTGGCCTCTTCATTATGCAACCTAGGAATGTGCTCAAGGAGATATTCTTTGAACTCTCTTAACAACTGTAAACACCGTTCATGGACTGCAATCAACACTTCACTTCGGCATTCATATGTCCCGATCAATTGATTAATCACCAACATGGAATCATCGAAGACTTCAACAGCATCGGCACGCACCTCCCTGAGTAATTCCAGCCCCTTAAGTAAAGCTTGGTACTCAGCCTGATTGTTTGTTGAGGTAGCAACAATCGGCAACGAGATTTCATACTTCTGTCCTCGGGGTGAAATCAAGAGAATACCGATACCTGCTCCATCCTTGCATGTAGACCCATCAAAGAATAAAGTCCAAGGAGCAATTTCAACAGAGCTTACCATATTACAATGCTGAGTAACAAAATCGGCCATCACCTGACCCTTAACAGCCTTAGCCGATTCATACCTTAGGTCAAACTCTGAAAGTGCCAGAATCCACTTACCGATTCGTCCACTTAAAATCGGCATTGACAACATGTATTTAACCACATCATCTTTGCAGATAACAGTGCATTCAACCGACAGTAAATAATGCCTCAATTTAATGCAAGAGAAATATAAACATAAGCACAATCTCTCTATGGCCGAATACCTAGTTTCAGCATCCACCAATCTCCTGCTTAGGTAATATATTACACGTTCCTTCCTTTCAAATTCTTGAATTAAAGCTGACCCGATAACACCGTCATCGGCAGACAAATATAACCTGAAAGGCTTCCCGTGTTGAGGTGGAACCAAGACTGGAGGATTTACTAAGTACTTCTTGATCTCTTCTAAGGCTGACTGCTGCTCTTCTCTCCATGTAAACTCTTGATCGGCTTTCAGTTTCAACAATGGACTAAAAGATTTAATCTTACCAGATAGATTGGATATAAACTTTCTAATGAAATTAATCTTGCCGATCAAAGACTGTAACTCGGTCTTGTTTGTAGGAGCAACCACCTTATTAATTGCATCAATAGATTTTCTGCCGATTTCAATGCCTCTCTGATGCACCATGAAGCCCAGAAAGTGACCTGCCGATATGCCAAACGCGCACTTGTTGGGATTCATCTTCAACCCATGCTCCCTTGTACACTCCAAGATTTTTCGCAAATCGGCAAGATGCTTCTTGAAATCCCCAGACTTAACCACCACGTCATCGATGTAGATTTCAACTATTGTGCCGATGTACTTATGAAAAATGAAATTCATTGCTCTCTGATAAGTAGCACCAGCATTTTTCAAGCCAAAAGTCATGACTACCCATTCAAAGAAGCCAACGTGTCCTGGACATTGGAAAGCGGTCTTGGATATGTCTTCTTCAGCCATGAATATTTGATTATACCCAGCATTACCATCCATGAAGCTAATAACCTGATGTCCAGCAGCAGCATCAATCAATAGATCGGCAACAGGCATCGGATAGCCATCCATCGGTGTAGCCTTGTTAAGGTTCCTGAAATCAATACAAACACGAAGTTTTCCATTCTTTCTATACACAGGAACCACATTAGAAATCCAATCGGCATATCGGCATTGCCGAATAAATCCAGCTTCGATTAACTTCGTAATCTCAGCCTTGATATCGGGCAGAATAGTAGGATTGCATCGGCGCGCAGGTTGCCGATGTGGTTGGAAACCAGACTTGATGGGTAACCGATGTTCAACTATCGATCGGTCTAAACCAGACATCTCTGTATAATCCCAAGCAAAACAATCTTTATTCTCCTTTAATAAATCGGTTAACTGTTGTTTACATTGGGAATCTAACTTAGCACTAATAAAAGTAGGCCTAGGTTTACTACCACTGCCAATGTCGACCTCGAGTAAATCATCGGCAGACGTGAAGCCCTGCCCTAGCTTTCCATCGTCAGCGAACCGATCCATTAAAATTCTTCTTCAGGACCGACTGCTTGGATCGGCTTGATGCGGTAATCGGCAACTTTGAGGAATTCCTTGTCCCATGCTTCACCGGATATGCACCTGGTCTGTTCGTAAGTTTCCAATTCTGCCGATGCAACAGTAGATGGGGATTCACTGCGGACGACTTCAATTCTGTCCCCTATCCACTGTACCAGACCTTGATGCATAGTAGAAGGGATACAGCAATTGACATGGATCCAATCCGTTCTGAGGAGCAAGTTGTAAGTGCCTTTGCCGCTGATCACAAAGAACGTTGTCGGCAAAGTCTTACTGCCGATGGTTAAGTCAACACATACGGCCCCCATAGCTGTTGACACGTTGCCTTCGAAGTCCTTGAGCTTCATGTCGGTCTTGACTAAGTCCTGGTCACCTTTACCAAGCTTTCTGAACACGACATATGACATTATATTGATCGACGCGCCACCATCTACCAGCATCTTGGTCATCGGCTGACCATCCACTTTGCCCTTAAAAAACAGAGCCCTCAAATGTTGCCTCTCATCATCGGCAGGCTTTTCAAAGACAGCCTTCATCGGATCTAGTACCAATTGTGCCATATCGGCAGCCTCTTCATCGTCACTGACGGGTGCCATGAACTCCATCGGCAACATGACGACCATATTGATATCTGTCGATGGATCCCTGTCCTTGCTCTTGGGCCTCCACTGCTTCTCCCTTGAGGGTTCTTCCTCATCATACAGGTCCTCACGACGCTAGCGCTGAATTCTTCTCTTCTGGGTCTTGGTCAAACCCTTAGGGCACCATTGGGGAAGTTTAGTCTTCTAGACGGGCTGGTGCTGCTTTCCCCTGCTAGCATCGGCACTTCTTCCGATGTTGGGATCTCTGGAGAATATCTCTTCGTCAGGCACTCTGGCATTGGCCATCTCCTCCAGCTCCCCTTGATCAACACGTCTGCCAAGCCTGTCATGGGCACTGAGCTTGCCCCCCAGTCGGTCATGTGCCGATCTGTTCTCTCTGAGCGGCCTGGCGTACCTAGGTGCCTGATCATCAAAACAAGGTCTCTTACCTGACCGATTGGCAGCGTAATACCCATTGCAGTCTGGACAGTTATCGGCAGTAGGTAGCTTGATGCCTTCTTCCCAGCAGTGAACGAAGAAGGGGCACTTCCAGTGGTCTTTATGCCGAAGCCACTCCCGATGCTCCTCTTCTTCTTGCCGATACCGTTCTTCATGTGATTGCCGATGATCTCGCCTTGGCCGGTTGTGTGTGATCACAACTCCAGAAGCCCTGTTGGCGCTGCTGCCTTCATCGGCAACCTTCTTACCCTTTCTATCATCGGCAAGCCTTCTCGTGTCGTGCTCAGGTACTTGGTGGTTAGGATCTACCGATGAGTTCCTCCTGGCAGCTTCCGATGTCAGCACTTTGGTTTTTTCGCTGATTTCCACCATATTGTTTGGGAACGGGTGCTGGTCTATCTTCATCGGTTTCTAGACTTTAGAATTTTCAAACTTAATACGCCCAGATTCAATCTCTGACTGCAACTGCTGCCTGAATACTTTGCAGTCATTGGTACTGTGTGAGGTTGCATTATGCCACTTGCAGTACCTAATCTTCTTGAGCTCTTCGGCCGATGGAATTACTGGGTTGGGCGCCAACTTGATTCGCCCTTCTTGCAGCAACAAGTCAAACATCCTGTCGGCCTTGGTGGTATCGAAGGTGAACCTTTCGGTCTCTTTCTGGCCGAACGGACACGACACGGGCTTCTTATCCTTCACCCATTCTGCCGCATCAACACTTAACTCCTCATCGTACCCAGAGTCTTCTTTCCCGATGAAGGTCACCTTCTTGTTCCAAGTCTTCCTGGGTTCAAAGGTTTTGATATCTTGATCGGCAATCCTTTGCAAAAGGTGACTTAGGCTCTCAAACTCTTGGGACGCATACTTGTCCTTGATGTGTGGCAGTAATCCTTGAAAGGCCAAATCTGCCAGTTGCCGATCATCAAGCACCAGACTGTAGCACTTGTTCTTCACGTCCCGTAGCCTTTGCACAAAGATTTCTACCGATTCGTCGTTGCGTTGCCTCATTTTGACCAAATCGGTAAGCTTCTTCTCATGGATGCCAGCGAAGAAGTATTTGTGAAATTGCCTTTCCAGATCGGCCCATGTGATTACAGAATTCGGAGGTAGTGATATGAACGATGTAAACGCCGATCCAGACTATGATGAAGAGAACAACCTCACCCTTAACTCCTCCCTGCTGGCAGCTTCCCCGCACTGGATAATGAAGCAGTTGATGTGCTCCATTGTTGACGTGTCGTCTTGGCCGGAGAACTTGGTAAAATCAGACACTTTGTACCGATTTGGAAAAGGAATCATGTCATATGCAGGAGGATACGGAGTCTGATAGGAGTACGTATTGACCTTGGGTTTGATGCCGAATTGTCCTTTCGTAACTTCGGCAATCTCACCGACCCAATATGCATCCTGCTCTTGCCGACTCATTGGCTGGTTGTTGACTGGTGGAGCCGGCTGATGCGCCTCTTGAAGATGATGCGTAGTAGTCACGGGCACAGCACCAGTCATCTGAACACTATGCATCGGTTGACTTACCGATGGATAGTTTTGCACATTTGGCGGATTAGGCTGATTCCCTGTATTCATCGGTTGCTGTACCGATGGTCTGCTCTGAGCATTCACTGGGCCTCCATAATGATACATTGACATGCCAGGCTGCTGAGCTGGTGGCTGGTTGACCCATCTAGAATTATAAAGCATCGACATATGACTTACCGATGGCTGATAGCTGACTGGAGCATGCGGCTCTTGTATTCTGGAGCAATCAATCACCAGATTACCTTGGGGAATCGGCACTCCAGCCTGAGGATTTGCCACCAGAGATTTACTGCCAGTGGTTACAATGTGTTGCATCGACACAGAGCTTGCCGATGGTGGCATCAGGGGTGTCTTAGGAATTACTTGAAGATCTTCCGATGGCACTTGCATAGTTGGGGCAGGCGCGGAGTTGTGCATCATCGGGGCTATCGGCTGTGACTGCATTGCCGATGCCATAGAGTTCCTCCAAGCCGAACCATCTCCCTGCACCAGATTAGAACCAGCATATAGATTTGGAAGCATACCGTATCCCCACCAGCTAGCAGGGGCTGGTCCTGAAATTACCGACGCCGCTGGATCTGTGCTGAGCTTGGTGACGCTGCCAGGGTTCTGTCTTGGCGAAGTAGCTACATCGGCAGACGGTTCCACAGGAGTGGAAGACGTCATTGGGGCTGCCGATGGGCTTGTAGATGCCAACCCAGGCTGATGGTACGTTGGGCCAACAATCGCGGTGCATGTCCTTCTTTGAATGATTGCGTAACAGCATTGTAGACAGTATTGGACAGCACGCTGGAGTGGCTAATTAATGCTTGATTTACAACAGCATTAACCATCTCCTGTAGCTTACCAGGATTGGCGTCGTACGTGACCTGCCGCGGCAACGACGGATCTTGCTTCTGGATTGCTTCGCCGCTCCTGCTGAGGCTGAAGGATTTGAGGTATAACTGCTTGTACTCCTCCATAGCCCGCTCCATGGCCTGCTTCTGATCATCTTTCAGATCGGCCTCAGAGACTTCAATGACGTTCCTCTGGTTAACGTCGACGTGATCACCCATGATAGATGTGTAGATTTGTATAATCGGGTCCCACTGAGCGTGCCAAAAGAGGTGTTGACACAAAAAGCGTCAGGATCTGTGAACACCTCGGGCTATTACCCAAAGCTCAGTATTCCGGAGGCGTGCCAGTCGATTTGACCAGTTAATCGACAAGGACGATAACTAGAACAAAACTGAACGAGACAACAGCGATGCGCCCAGATGTCAAGGCTCAGATTGATCAAGGGTAACTAGAGCAGAGCTGAACGAGGCAACAACGATGCGCCCGGATGCCAAAGCTCAGAGATACTCCCACGTGGAACTTGCAAGGATTTGACGGAGATCAAGCTGATGCAGCCCGTCGAAGCTTGAAGAACTCGTTAAAAGCTATAACTAATGCAAAAATGGTAAATTGCGATAAAAGTAGAATAAGAATAAATTGGTTTGATTTTGATTGGATTGATATTCTTTTCCGTAGCCCTCGGGCACGTATTTATACTCCCGCATGGAGAGTTGTACAAAGACACGACACGTATCCTTCCTAAAACAAACTCCTAATTTTAAGAAAACTGACTCACGCAGGAGCCGAATAACAATATTTATTTTCCTAAACAAACACGCCTATTTAAAGGAAAATAAACGACTCATGCAAGAGTCAGACTCAAACTACTATAATAATAATACTGGTACAAAACACCAGTTTCCTTATACTTCTCTTCGATGGAAACTTTCCATCGGCAGATCCCTCCAATCCGCGACTTCCTTCTCTGGCCACCTGCAGTCCTCCGCCAACACCAAGCACTAAGTCACCCTGTACTCATCGGCACTCTATACCCATCGGCATCGGCAACACTTCCCGATCGGTAACCTTGTACTGATCAATCTCCCTTCATCGACAAACGGCGATGCCTCCTTATCGGTAATCGGCAATGCCTCCCCCTATCAGCAATCGGCAATACCCCTTTGTCGGCAATCAGCAATGTCTCTGTCGGCAATCGGCATCAGCAACTTCATAGCTTAAGCTATCTGACTTCACCAATCAACCTTTGTCGACAAGGACCATCCAGCTTCCATCGGCAGCACACTTAGTCTTCCCGCAGTATATTCCCATCGGCAATATTGGCTCAAGATTTCCCGATGCCGATGGAGAACGGCCGCTGACCAGTCAAGCGTTAGCTCATTTGACACATGTTGAAAAACGGTGTCAACAGATTCGATATGGGTCATTGTGGATCGTTTGACCAAGGTGGCTCATTTCATCCAAGTTAAAACTACCTATCTAAGGCCTAGACTAGCAGAGCTATACATGGAGAAAATAGTATGCTTGCATGGGATCCCTAAGAAGATTGTGTCTGATAGGGGTACTCAGTTCACCTCTCACTTCTGGCAGGAAATACATTCAGCTTTAGGAACGAAGTTGAATTTCAGCACAACCTATCACCCATAGATTGATGGACAGATAGAAAGAACAAATCAGATACTCGAGGATATGTTGAGAGCTTGTGCATTGCAATATGGAACTAGTTGGGACAAGAGTTTACCATATGCCAAGTTCTCCTACAACAACAGTTACCAGAAGAGTCTCAAGATGGCACCGTTTGAAGCTCTGTATGGAAGAAAGTGTAGAACTCCGTTGTTCTGGAATCAGACAGGAGAAAGTCAAGTGTTTGGACCCGATGTTCTAAAAGATGCAGAAGAACACGTACGGATGATAAGGAACAACTTGAAGGTAGCACAGTCTAAATAGAAGAGTTATACAGACACTCGAAGAAGGGATTTGAACTTCAAAGTAGGTGATTATGTATATCTGAAGGTGTTGCCTACGAGGAGTGTGAAAAGGTTCAACATGAAAGGAAAGTGTCGATGGGGAACCCTACGGGCCCCCCATAGATGGTACTACCGGGCGATGGGCCTCAACAATGTGGCCCGCGAAGCAAGAAGACGTGAAGGACCAAGTTCTACTCGGACTCAACAAGGGAAGACATCTGAAACATAGTTTAGGACTCTGAACTTGTATCCGAGTAGAGCTAGAATAAACCCTCTGCGGTGCCTGGACTATAAAGGGCCACCGAGGGTACCACCCAAAACAGAGGCAAGGTGATACAGATACACCATGTAGGAAGCAACATACAAGCAGTAATACGCAAACTGGCTAATGCCGACTGGACGTAAGGCTATTACTCGACTACGTTGAGGGCCCGAACCAGTATAAATCGTGTGTCTCTTTGCGTAAACCACCGAGTTCTGTTATTCACCGAAGCCCGAACAACTGTCCCGGGTACCCCCGTGGCAGGCTATCATTGGTAGAACATCGATAGCCGGAGCGCCAGGTAGGGGCTTTCGACGAATTTTTTCTCGAGAGCTCGGTGGACCTCGTCCTCAAGAAGACTTATTCGACGGGAACGACCTTCATCTTTGGATCCAGGATTTGCGCAGTGGGCGACGATGGCAAGTTGCAGACCCGTCTCTGAGAAGAAGAAGAATTCGGCGACAAAGTCAGATTCGCCGAGCAAGAACTCGACAAGAGGATGATGAAACTCTCAATCACGAAATCAACTCGAAAGAGAGAAGAAGACGGTTACGAAACCGACTCGAAAAAGGAAACATCATCCGACCCCAACTCAGTCACGATCCTCAAGACACCGAAGCCCAGTCTAGTTGAACTCGGAGATCTCACGACGACTGGATGAGATTTCAACCCGGGCGACTGGAAGAACTCGGGAAGTTATGGACTACGAAATTTTGCTTCAGTCTATCAGCATTTCACCCAACGAGAGATGAACTCGGCAAGAAGAATACTCCTGGAAGGAGCACAAGAAGGAATGATCATGACGGTTACCCCGCAGGACTGTATAGTGCATTGGCCAAACTCCTTCATTTTCAAACGAACCGAACTCAAGGATCGGGAGGAAGAATTGCCATATCAAGAAGGAAAAGAACTCGGACCTGTTTTGGAAGTAACAAGCGATTCCACCACTCAAAGGAAGAAGCGCCTAACAAGGAGAACTCAGAGGGGACACGTCATGTACATGGCAGAGCTAGAATAGCTACTAGAACCACCGCAAATTCCAGACATAAAATCTTCAGACGAGTCAGAAGATGACATATCACCTGATGAGAGGAGCGACAATGAGGAAACTAACGAACAAAAAGCAGCGAGATTGAGGAAGAACAAGTCAAAGGCAGGAAGAAGGAACGGGGCCAAGCAAAGGAAGAAAATCTGGAGTAAATATAAGACAGAGCTGACCGAATACAACAGAAAGAATGCAGAGAAAGAGGCCGCGAAGAGTACTAAGAGGGGAAGAATCGAGGAGTTAACGAAAGAACTAAACACCCTCACCAAAGAAGAGATGGTAACCGAAAATCAGAAAAAATAAGTCAGGGAGGCCAAGAAACAACCTGGCGAAGAGATCCCACTAGAACAGCAAGAGGAGCAACCCCCCAAAAAGCCAATTTTTTCAGAGACTAGGGTGAACGGAAAACGGCTACCCCGATGAAAGACAAAACCGACACCCAAGGAAAATAGAACAAGGCGAGCAGGATTGGGATGAACAGCACCCAGAAACGTCGAGGAGATTTTACCTTGAGGATTACGGAGAATCTAAAGACAGAGGCTATTACAGGAGGACCAGATCACCCGATTTCAACAGGAATGAACCTTATGACAGATTCCCATGCTTCGCAGGAAGACTACAAACGCTAAAGCTGCTGCACAAATTCAAACCAGCGAATCACTCTACAATGGCAAGGTCGAACCTAGACAGTGGATAAGGGTCTACTCTCAATCTATCGAGCTAGCAGGAGGAGACAATGCCATAAAAGCCTTATACTTCCTGATGGCACTTGAAGCAATGCCTCTGCAATGGTTTGACAAATTAAAGCCTAGGTCAATTAGATATTGGGAAGACTTGCAGGAAGCATTCTGCAACAACTTTGCGGGCATAACAACCCATCCAATGACAGCTGCCGAGTTGAAAAACGTGAAATAAAGAAGGGGGAAACCCTACTAGATTATTACAGAAGATTCAAAGAACTCAGAGCTCAGATTCATGATATTACAGACAGGGAGGTAATAGAAACCTTTGCAGATGGCATCATATCGAATTGGTAGTTCAAGGACTATTTCAACGAAAACTCGAGAACAAACAAAGACTTTAAGAGGGCTGTTGAAAAGCTAATTTCATCAGAAGAAAGAACTCAGCATAGGTTCACCCGAGACAACCCATAAAACAGGAGACTCGATTACCGGCCGCAAGACAAAAGGCCAAGACAAGACAACATGATAGTGATTGCGGATAACAAAAGAAGGTACAACGGATGCAATAACAGAGGTAGCTACAATGGCAACGGTCGCGACGGCGGCAACAACGGCGTCTACTTCCACAACAACAACTATAAAAGCAGTAATTACCAAAGAAGGGATCCAGAGAATATAGCAAGCTTGCCATGTCACATACATCCTAGTACTAAACACAAGTTAATCGATTGCGACATTTTCCGATGATAGTACACAAAAAGGGAGAACTCCAGCCACAACAACTCGGCCAAAGGAAAAGAAGAACCCAGAAAAGAAGAAAATAAAGTGGAAGGGGATTATCAGGAACCCCAACGACAATTGGCGGTAATCTTTGCAAGAATACCCAATGCAAGGAATAAGAGACAAGAAAAGCTGGTACACCGAACCATCATGGCAGCCAAGCCAGCCACCCCAAGATACCTAGACTGGTCAGAATATCCTATACACTTTTCAAGGGAAGACCAATGGACTAGTGCGGCAAATGCAGGATATTACCCACTAGTATTGGGGCCAACTATAGCAGGAGTATCCATATCAAAAGTTCTCATCGACGGTGGTGTCGGGCTCAACATAATTTTCGCAGATACCCTCAAAAGGATGAACTTGAACTGTGGCATGATAACACCAACAAGTATACCCTTCTATGGAATAGTACCCAGCAGAGCGGCTATGCCTCTTGGACGAATAACCCTACCAGTCACCTTTGGAACACTAGAGAAGTACCGGACGGAATTCATCAAATTCAATGTGGCCGATTTCGAATCATGTTACCACGCGATCCTTGGAAGACCAACACTAACAAAGTACATGGAAGTACCACACTACCCATATTTACTACTCAAGATGCCGACAACAAAAGGCATGTTATCATTAAGGAGTGATCTGAAGAAGGCATACGACTGCGACGTACAAGTAGTGCAAATATCAGAAAGATTACAAGATACAAAAGAAGGAGAAGAGATTGCGACGCTGGCCAACGAAATGAACCCGGACGAGATCCAAATACCGACTATCATTGAATTTGCTGATAGGAGATCCAGAGAAGCCGCCAAAAGAAGCCGCCACCAAGACCATTGACTTGCTGATAGGAGATCCAGAGAAGACATCCATCATCAGTGTGAACCTCAACCCCAAATAGGAACTCACGCTCACCAACTTTCTTCGGGACAACAAATACATCTTTGCCTGGAAGCCGGCCGATATGCCAGGAGTCCCTAGAGAGTTGGCTGAGCACATAATCGACGTAAACAGAGGGTCCAAACCCATTAAGCAGAAGCTATGGAGATTCGCTCTAGATAGAAAAACAGGAATCAAAAAGGAAATTACCAAGCTTATGGAAGCAGGGTTCATCAGAGAAATTCTCAACCCAGATTGGCTAGCCAACCCGGTTCTCATGGAGAAAAAGAACTCGAAAGAATGGCGCATGTGCATCGATTACACCGACCTTAACAAACACTGCTCAAAAGACCCTTACAGCCCGCCAAGGATCGATCAAGTCATAGATTCAACAGCGGGATCAGCGCTACTATCTTTCCTAGATTGCTACTCTGGATATCATCAAATATCACTAAGAGAAGAAGACCAAAGAAAGACATCTTTCATCACACCATTTGGTTCATATTGCTACAAGTCGATGCCTTTCGGGTTAAAGAATGCGGGAGCTACGTATCAAAGTGCAATTCAATCTTGTTTGGGAGATCAGATTGGAAGAAATGCAGAAGCATACATCAATGACGTAGTAATCAAGACGAAAGAACCCGACTCTCTAATAGAAGACCTCGAAGAAACTTTCAAGAATCTAAAAGCATGGCAATGGAAGCTGAACCCCACCAAATGCGTTTTCGGAGTCCCATCAGGACAATTACTCAGATTCTTAGTCAGCAACAAAGGAATCGAAGCAAATACGAAACAAATCAAGGCAATTATGGATATGAAACAACCCAGAAAGATCAAGGATATACAAAAGCTCACGGGATGCATGGTAGCACTCAACAGGTTCATCTCCCGTCTAGGAGAAAAGGGACTACCTTTCTTTAAGCTACTAAAAAAGACAGGAAGTTTTGAGTGGACAAAAGAAGTAGAAGAAGCATTTCAGAA
Source organism: Microstegium vimineum (assembly GCA_022036555.1). NCBI lineage: Eukaryota > Viridiplantae > Streptophyta > Magnoliopsida > Poales > Poaceae > Microstegium > Microstegium vimineum. The sequence goes on from CM039136.1 coordinate 4,485,325, forward strand.
ATTGAAAGAATATTTAGCCTCATCACCCGTAATGACAACCCCAAAAGGCAAAGAAGATATGATGCTATATATCATAGCTACAAGGAACGTTGTCAGCACAACAATCATAGTTGAAAGAGAAGAACCCGGACGCACATACAAAGTGCAAAGACCAGTATACTACATAAGCGAAGTGTTAACAGAATCGAAAGTCAGATACCCACACATACATAAACTACTCTATGCAGTACTGATATCTTCAAGGAAGCTAAGGCATTACTTTCACGAACACAAAATCATGGTGATAACCAACTTCCCACTACAAGACGTGCTATGCAACAAAGATGCAGCAGGACGAGTATCAAAATGGGTAGTAGAACTCGGTGCTCTCAACTTAGATTTCAAGCCAAGAACAGCAATCAAATCACAATCATTGTCAAACTTCATTGCTAAATGGGCTGAAGTTAATCAAAAAGAACCCAAACCAACCCTCGACCATTGGAAGATGTACTTTGATGGCTCCCAAAAACTAGGAGGAGCAGGAGCGGGAGTTCTACTCATCTCACCAGAAGGAAGACAACTAAAGTATGTGTTACAAATACTTTGGCAAGCAATCAATAATGAGGCAGAATATGAAGCCCTAGTGCATGGGCTGAAAGTGGCAAGTTCACTTGGAATCAAAAGGTTACTCATTTACGGAGACTCAGCTGTAATAATCAATCAAGTCAACAAAGAGTGGGATTGTACAAAAAGCAACATGGATGCATACTGTGCAGAAGTCAGAAAACTGGAGAAAAACTTCTAAGGACTCAAAATCCATCACGTACTAAGAGACTCTAAGGTCGCAGCAGAAGTGCTACCCAAGTTGGGATCAGACAGAGAAAAAGTGTCGCCCGGAATATTTGTAGAAGAACTCATAAACCCATCCATACAACAACTCGAAAGTACAGAGAATAAAGTAGCAGATACGATGGACATTGAGAAAAAAGAAGAACCAGACTAGTCCAGACAAATCATGACCATACAAAATGATTGGAGACAAGCATACATTGATTATATAAATGAGAAGAAACTACCCGGAGACAAGATGGAAACTACTCGGATCATACGAAGGAGCAGAAACTACGTTATGATCAAGGAGTACTACTAAAATGTGTATCATCAGAAGAAGGAAAAGAGATTTTAGAGGAAATCCACTCGGGATGTTGTGGAAATCACGCAGCTTCTAGAACATTGGTCGGCAAAGCATTCAGGACCGGGTTCTATTGGCCAACATCACTCAAAAATGCAGAAGAACTCGTCAGAACATGCAAGAACTGCCAGATGTTTGCAAGACAATCACATGTACCCGCCCATAACCTGATATGCATACCACCAGCCTGGCCTTTCTCATGCTGGGGACTGGATCAATTCGGACCACTCAAAAAAGCAAAAGGAGGTTTTGAATACATATTCGTGGCAATTGGCAAGTTTACCAAGTGGATCGAATATAAGCTCTTGGTCAAATACATCGCAGAAAAAGCAGTGGAATTCATACGAGACATCATGCACAAATTCGGCATGCCCAACAGAATAATTACAGATCTCGAAACACCGTTTACAGCAAAAGAGTTTCAATATTGGGCAAGAGATTGTGGAATCGAAATTGACTTCGCATCAGTAGCTCATCCACAAGCTAATGGACAAGTAGAAAGAGCAAATGGACTCATACTACAAGGATTAAAACCGAGACTATATGAAGACCTGAAAGATTATGGAGGAAAATGGACCTAAGAACTACCTAAAGTGGTATGGGGGCTAAGAACCCAAATCAGCAGAGCTACCGGATACTCACCCTTCTTCCTAGTCTACGGATCAGAAGCAGTATTACCAGCCGATTTGATTTGGCAATCTCCAAGAATCGAGCAATACGAAGAAGGGGAAGCAGAAGAAACAAGACGTCTGGAAATAGACACAATCGAAGAAGTAAGAAATATCTCAATAATTCAAAACACAAGATATCAACAAGGACTACGAAGACACTACGATAGAAGCACCCAACCCCGATCACTAAAACCTGGGGATTCAGTACTACGCCTAATTCAGGAGAAAGAAGGATGACACAAACTACTCAGCCCATGGGAGGGTCCTTTCATCGTCAAAACAGCAATAGGACCCAGAACATACGAGCTGATGACCTCCGATGAGATTCCAATAAAAACACTTGGCACATCATCCAACTCAAGAGATTCTACAACTAACAAGGCACATTATATTCAACCTTCAAGGAAAAGCAAAGAAGACCCCTTCAGAGAAAACGTCTACAAGTCGGTTCGCCTACCCCAAGTGCTGGTACGGCCGACTAAGTCCTGCCCCACGGGCTTAACCAACTATCATGTTGGGGATAAAAGGGACTTCCCTACGAACAACCAACCCACGGTTGGTTATACGGGCAAACAATTCGACTCGCTTACCCCAAGTGCTGGTACGGTCGACTAAGTCCTGCCCCACGGGCTTAACCAACTATCATGTTGGGGATAAAAGGGACTTCCATGCGAACAGCCAAACCACGGTTGGTTATATGGGCAAACAATTCGGTTCGCTTACCCCAAGTGCTGGTACGGCCGACTAAGTACTGCCCTACAGGCTTAACCAACTATCATGTTGGGGATAAAAGGGACTTCCCTGCAAATAGCCAACCCACGGTTGGTTATACGGGCAAACAATTCGACTCGCTTACCCCAAGTGCTGGTACGGTCGACTAAGTCCTACCCCACGAGCTTAACCAACTATCATGTTGGGGATAAAAGGGACTTCCCTGCGAACAGCCAACCCATGATTGGTTATACGGGCAAACAATTTGGTTCGCTTACCCCATGTGTTGGTACGGCCGACTAAGTCCTGCCCCACAGGCTTAACCAATTATCATGTTGGGGATAAAATGCACTCCCCTACGAACAACCAACCCACGGTTGGTTATACGGGCAAACAACTCAGATGTCTACTCCAAGAGCAGTACGACTCAACTACATTGCCCCAAGAGCGGCCAACAACACTTCTACAACTCGGATGTCTACTCCAAGAGTAGTACGACTCAACTACATTGCCCCAAGAGCAGCACAACAACTTCTACAACTCGAATGTCTACTCCAAGAGCAATACGACTCAACTACATTGCCCAAGAGTGGCACAACAACTTCTACAACTTGGATGTCTACTCCAAGAGCAGTACGATTCAACTACATTGCCCCAAGAGCGGTACAACAACTTCTACAACTCAGATGTCTACTCCAAGAGTAGTACGACACAACTACATTGCCCCAAGAGCAGTACAACAACTTCTACAACTCGGATGTCTACTCCAAGAGCAGTATGACTCAACTACATTGCCCCAAGAGCAGCACAACAACTTCTACAACTCGAATGTCTACTCCAAGAGCAGTACGATTCAACTATATTGCCCCAAGAACGACACAACAACTTCTACAACTCGGATGTCTACTCCAAGAGCAGTACGACTCAACTATATTGTTCCAAGAGCGGCACAACAACTTCTGCAACTCGGATGTCTACTCCAAGAGCTGTATGACTGAACTACATTTCCCCAAGAGCGGCACAACAGCTTCTACAACTCAAATGTCTACTCCAAGAGCAGTACGACTCAACTATATTGCCCCAAGAGCGGCACAACAACTTCTACAACTCGGATGTCTACTCCAAGAGCAGTACGACTCAACTATATTGCTCCAAGAGCGGCACAACAACTTCTACAACTCGGATGTCTACTCCAAGATCAGTATAACTCAACTACACTACCCCAGGAGTAGAGCAATATCATCTACAACTTAGACTACTACCCAAGAGTGACACTTAGTCGAAAAGCTCGACAACTTATCAAGAAAACATAACTGACATAAAGGCAAGTCACAAGAACAATACCAAATCACACGTTCAAGGAAAACGAAGAAGTCAGGACAAAGCCTGATCATATATTAAAGCTTGGATCATAATGTATCTTACAAAGCCACCAGAAGGCCAAAGTCTTTTTATCTCAAATCAAGAAGGAGGAGGAGGCAGCACATTCATCTGATCAAGGATCTGATTTGACAACCCTTTAAGCTCTACCTTAGCCTCATCCCATTGCTTTGAGAAGTCAGCCGATACAGAATCGGCAACAATCTGTTGAAGAGGTGCAGCAGGAGCAACTACCCAGACAAAGGAGACAACATTATTGATACACCGATTCAAACCACCCTTCACAAATTCAGAAAAACAGGTTGAAAGCACCGGTAATACACCTCTGAGGCCTAAGCTCCTGTCCTTTGGCCGACAAACTGTAGCAATTATTGGACTGACAGCTACATAAAGAGCTCGGAATTGATCCTAAGCAGCTGTCAACTTCTTCTGCAACTCTTGAACCGACTTCATTGCCTGAACAAGATCAGAATCAGCTCCAGATCAAATCATTTTAGCCTGAGCAAGCAAATCTTGAGCCTCTTTTAACTTCAAATCAGCATATGCACTTACAGTCTTAGCTTCATTCTGTGAAGAACGAAGGGTCGCAATCATCGCCTGCCTATCTGCCGCCCAAGTTTTCCTCTCAAGTTCAGCAGCTGAAAAGAAGCAGAACAACAAATTTAGAAAAAAGCTGAACAAAGATCATATGAAAAGAGCAGTTCACTTTCCAAAAGGCGAACTTACCAGCTAACTTGGTTTTCAAGTCAAAGTTCTCAGCCACTATAGCTACACGCTTCTCCTGCTCTTGAGTCAACTCGGCAGCAACTCCGGCCAGGTAAGACTCAGCTTTTTTCAAACTACCCTCTATAAGGGCAGCAGACTGCACCTCTTGAGGACCAAACAAGAGATCTTGGTCATTAGAAAAGGCCTGCACAAGAAAGAAGCCATAAGGAAAAAATAACAAAAAGGAAGAACGAAAGAAAAGAAGTCTACCAGATGTTGACGGTAATTTCACCATGTTTTTATACCATCAAAACCGTCAACAAAACACTTTTTCCAGGAGCTAGCAAGCAAAGACATAATGATTTTTATCAAATAAATAGTTCCACATGTCCATGGAGTATTTCTTGCAGGACTACAGGAAATGGAGAGAAATGAGCTAGTGGGACCGACCACAGGGGGGTCGGCCGACCACCCTATGGGGCCCACCAGCCATCCCAAGCACCCACATGGTAGGAGGGCCCACCTGTCATAAGAAGGTCACTACCCCTCTTAACCAGGTCGGCCGACCTATACATGGCAACCACCAAGATCTCTAGCCACTCCATGACATGTGGGCCATGCTTCTAGAAGGTTGGCAGTGGTCCACATGTCATAGGGGGGTCGGCCGACCCCCAAGGTGACTTGGCGGCCACTCCTCTCTCCCACGTTAGCCATGATCCAGAAGAAACACTCCCAAGTGATCCTCCACCATTGGATCAACTTCACATGGATCCATGGGCCCACACCAAGGAGATAAACGTGAAAACTACCTCAGAACCGACAACCAACCTCAATGACAAGTGGGACCAGCACCAGGGAGGAGGAGGTGGGCCAGAGACCCCAAGGGGGGGGGTCGGCCGACCACCACCTGGGCCCACCTAGCCCCCACTCAGGCCCTGACCAGTGGGGCTACACCCAGAAGGCCAAGGGGTGGCCCACTGGCCATAGGGGGGGGTCGGCCGACCACCCCCTAGGTCGGTTGGACCCCTCCAACCGTCATACCACTCTACACATGGTGGAAATCACCACCATCCACCCTTGGTCGGTTCAAGGGTCGGTTGGATCCATGGGTGGAGGATGGAAGACCCTGAATCGCTGACATGGCGATGGAGTAGCCCCTACTCCACCTCTCCACTATAAATACCCCCTCACTCCCTCTCATTCAAGACACACAAAGGAGGAGCTACTCTCTCTACACATAGGCGAAGCCCTACTCTAGTAGTAGCATAGAAAATAGGGAGAGAGTGAGGAGAGTCTGGAGGAGAGTCGGGCCTGTCTGGCGTCTTTTCCAAGCTATACCTCGGCAGATGCGGTCTTCTCTTTTGTAAGTCTGCATTTGAGATTCTTTTATGGTAATTGATCTTTAGTTCTGGTAAAGTATTTACTTTAGTTGTTCATTGGTTCACCGCTCTTAAACCAATGCTCTAGTCAATTTCACCGGATCCGGATTAGAGTAGTAAGATATAGTGTAGACGTGGTGTCTAGGCTATACGCTTACCTGTGTCTGCGGCTTGTCCAACAGTTTTTTTGTGGTACCTAGTAGGGGTGACAGACCTATCTAGGCTTTGATCCCACCACATTCGGCCAAGTTCTTAAAACGTAGGCCTTCTTGTGCTAGGCGGTTTAGCACCCTTCTCATCCCTTTCTGTTGCTAAGCGGCCTAGTGGCCCGAAGTGAACAACCTTTGTATCTTACCTTACCTTGCTAGTTTCATAACCATAGAGATCCTCTCTACCCAACCTATCATAAACCCCTTGTGTCATCATAGGACGAACTTAGTTCTTTGTTAAGTACACTTCACGTTCTCCGTGGATTCGATACCCTAGGAATACTCTTGGGTGAAAGCTATCTTGACAGTCGTGCGCTTGCGGTTTACCCTTTGTGCCACCTTTTGTGTCAACACTAGATCAAAATTAATTACCTTAAGCTTGGCTTCATAAGATTCCCATGAAGAAATTAGATCGGCAACCCTTTCAACTCGATTGAGCTGAGAAGTGCTCAGACTAGGAGCCAAAGAAGAACCGGCATCAGCTCAAGCAACATCTTCAATAGAACCCAGCAGAGGAAGTCCAATTGATGGCTGGGCACTTGGAACATTATCAGCCCGCCCCCCATCCTGAGAGGGTACCAGGGTTCCGGTATTCTCAACCTCAGCTAAGGGTTCAAGGGGAGCACCACCTGGAGAAGGATCTACAAAAGAAGAAATATAAAGATATAGCATACAAAAACCCATACATAAGACAGAAAAACAAGGCGAAAGGCTCACCAGCAGTAGGCTACTGTGAAACCATCCCAGCATCAAGAGCATGGGAAGAAGAAGTATCCTCAGAAGGCCTACAACAAAAGAACTCGGTTTAGCTAAAAACAGAACATACCAATAGAATAATAAGGGAAAAGACTTACTTCTTGAAATCTCCGAGCACCTCCAAGATAGAGAACTCGGGAAGTGGCAAATCAAGTAGATTATCATCAGCCGCCTCAGAAGAAAGAGGAATGGCTAACGGTAGAAGTGCAAGAGGGGTAGAAACAGACGCAACCATCACGTCTGGAACACGAGGCACCGATCTACGACTACACACCAAAAGGGCTCTATCACAAAAAAAGTCAATACAAAAACTACGAACAAAGAAGAGCGCCGACTTACGGGCGAGGGATAAGAGGAAGATCATCATTAGACTCCTCCTCAGCCAATACAACAGGCTGACCATCTATCGAAACAATAGACAGAGTTCAACGAACAAGCAACATAATGACAAAAGAACTCGGACGAGGATAACCAAAGGCTCACCTACAAGGACATTACCTGTTGGGGTACTTTGGCGAGATGAGCGCCGTTTCTTGACCACAGTCGGCTTGGCGGAAGGTTCTGGCTTCCGTTTCCTACGCGGCAAGTGGAGTTGAGAAATCCGGGATCGGGAACATACGGAACACAAGTACCTCCACTACCATACACGCCAGGAAAAAACCTGGCAGAAGAAGAACCCGACACAGGAGCAGTTGCCGCTCGGCCAACCTCAACAGTGGCCCCATCATCATCATCTCCACTCTCCTCCTTAGTGGCCTCATCTCCAGTAGCAGCAGGGACATCAAGCACAAAAGCTCGACCTAACCCCTGAAAAGAAGAAAGTCAACATAGAGAAAACAACCACAAACGCAAAAACAACTCGGAAAAAATAGAATGTTACCTGAGGAGGAGGATGAGCAGCATCAAATTCCGGGATGACCGCAGGCATTGCGGTCACCCCACTAAGAACTCTTCTCATCCTATCAAGGACATCTTCTTCAGACAACTCAGCTTCAGGAATAAGCCGAGAAGGATCCGAAGGACCAATATATTCAAAACCAAGATTCTCCCTCTTCATCAGAGGTTGAACCCAGCGACGCAAGAAACTGGCAAGGATGCCATTCCCAGTCAAGCCAGCCTGTTTCAGCTGGCTAACCCGAGCGATCAATGGCTTAAGAGCCAAAAATTCAGAAGGAGAAGGGCTATTGTTCCAGATAGGAAGAGAAGTTGGAAGGGTAGTAAGATCTGAAGAAAAGGAAGAAACCAGTTTCAAAACATAGAACCACTTATCAACCTAGTCTTTGACAGACTTAGAGAGGGTGAAAGAAGGAAAACTCTCCTTCTTTCCTTGATGAAACTGAAGAAGACAACAGCCAAAAGAAAAAACTTTCTGACTGTCCGAAAGACGCAGCCAAAAGAAGTAACGAAAAAGAAGACAAGGAGGAATCCCAATGAAAACCTCACAAAGATGAGCAAAGGCAGAAAGGAAAAGAATACCGTTAGGAGTAAGGTGATGGAGTTGAACCTGGTAGTTTCCAAGAAACTCCAGCAAGAAGTCGGGCGGAGGAAAACAGAGCCCCACCCGGACAAAGGAAAGAAACAAGATAGATTGACCAGGAGAAGGAGTGGGAATCAAATGGTCACCGAGAAGCAGGAAATTCGAAAGAACATGCGGCTGAATGAACCCATGAGCGAGGAGTAGATCTAACCCCGCCTCTTGAGTCGAAGGCTTCGATGATTGCTTCTGAATGCGCCTCATTGCCATGAATTCTAGATTGTCAATCTACTCAAGCAAAGTCTCCTCGTCAACAAACTCAGCCTTGCTCTTGTCCTTCTTCACCATCCAAATCTAAGCAGCAGCAGTGGGCAAGAAAATTGCGATGGCGGAAGACAGGCTAGGGTTTTGCGATGGCGTCAGCAGTAACGAGGCAGTTATTTTTATAAGGGGAAAACGGATACAGTTGCCTAAAATGATCGTTCCCCCTGAATCAACGAAATGCATAACAGTAAGAAACGCAATAGTTACCTAAACCATCGCTCCATATTCCACGCCACAGACAACAGAAGGAAATCAACGGTCACACCAGATTACATACCTGTCCACAGACTCAATGACAACCCGGACAATGAACAAAACAAGTTGTCAACAACATCACGCTCAAGGTGCTCGGACACAAAAGGATGCAGACACAATAACAAACAACTTGGTTTCCATCAGAAGCAGATTGATTTTTTCATTGATCAAAAATACATTGAGATTACAACAAAGTACAAGACTTGATGAGTTCGACAAAGAAAGCTAAAGAAATCATTCAGCATGGCAGCAAAGAACCCAGTGCAATTCGAGGTTACGACCCCAGGGCAGAACAACTCGGACACGCTCTTTCTCCAAAGAAAAGGCGCACATCCAAAGTTGCTATAGGTGGCAGAGAAGGCAACCAAAAGTCAAGCAAGATATTGCCAAGCAATATTGCCAATATTTCCAAGATATTGCCAACCAAAAGTTTCAAACCAATATTGCCAAGCAAGATTGACAGCGATAACCATCAACTTGGATGAACCCGGCAGCAATTCTTAACACGTGCTGATCTGCACCAAACTGAGCCACAACGGCATAGCAAAAGATAGAACAATGGCCGATCTTCAACGGACAGTCAAAAAACAAGCCGGGACACGTGCAAATTATCACCGTGAGGAGACCAGAAGGATGGAGAACAGGCACTAGAAGATGAGGCAACACTACGTGCACTAATCTCACACAAGCCCTACACCATTTGCCTCAATGCTCCTTATAGTTAAATACCACCCCGAGACTAGTATGCTACTAGTCCCTATCACAAGTCCTACACCATTCACCAGGAAAGAAGATAAAAGGAAAGGAACAGGCCCGGGGGCTCATCAAGCTCACAAACTACAATATACATGATAGCAAAAAAGAAGAGGCAACACTACAAGCACAAGTGAGTGCATAGAAGAATCAGACAAGCAATATTTATAGAGCAACAACGGGCGTACATACACCGAGTCTAGGGACAGAAAAGATTCTAAAAGGACAATATTGATGGAGCGTATCAACTATAGTAAAAGCATGACCCTCTCACCCACAAGGGAACAGTACATGTCCAGAGAGATTGCAGTACAGCATAAGTGTTGACACAAAAAGTGTTAGGATCTGCGAACACCTCGGGCTTATACCCGAAATTCGATATCCAAGGTGTGCGAGTCGATTTGACCAGTTAATCGACAAGGACGATAACTAGAACAAGATCTGAACAGGACAACGGCGATACGCCCGGATGCCAAGACTCAGACTTGATCAGGATAACTAGAGCAGAGCTGAACGAGACAACAACGATATTCAACAATAAACAACTCAACCCAAAAAATGGTGTCAACAATAAGGAATATCCAAGGGCATATTCCACAGCAACAGCACAACCCATGAAGACCTACATCAATCCTCAGCAGTGAAGAATCGACTAAGAAACAACTCAGCGCACCTCATGCCCATTATTACAACTACAAAGAAAAAGAACTCGGATAGAGATAGTTTCATCAAAACAAGACAAAGATTACAAAATCCCAACAGGACTGGATCAACCCAGATATAAGACAGGGACAAAGTTTCTAAATATTGTGACAAGGAAACTAGTGGAATTCGACCACAACTCAGGGCCCCAAGTCACAACATATAAAGCAGAGTATATACAACCCGGAAGCGCCACAGCTATAAGGGACAAAGCACATCCAAGGCCATATACAAGGAAATAACCATATCCCAAACCACAAGTTACAAAGTACAAAGACAAAACCTTGGTCTCGATAAAGGCAACCTTCCAGCTTGGAATCAGCAAGCAGGAGTTCGATGCAAGCATCGGCCGCCAAGATGGTAGAGCGCAGGAGTTCGATGCAAACATCAGCCACCAAGATAGTGGAGCGCACCACATCCACCAACCCAGGAATGACAACGGTGAAAGCCCAGAGATTGAAGGGTAGATAGAGAAGGCATGGAAGCCACCTCACAAGAACTCTTCTACCTACACCCTCAAAATTCTCAGGAAAATCTCACCGAGGGATTAGCCTGCTTCTAACCCCTTTCACAAGAACTCTTCTAATTACCACCACATCCATTACAAAGCAAGCATAAGCCCAGGGGCTGCTCAACTTCGCACTCCAACATGTCTATGAAAGAAGGACACAAAGGAGACTCAGCAATCTTATCCTACTCAAGGTAAATCGGAGGATATTTATAGCAAGACGAAGGCACACAAGACCAAAGATCACGAGGAAAAGAAAGAAGCTAAAGACAAAAAGCAAAGCTGCAAAAAGAAAACAGATACAAAAGCAAGATTCTGTGCACCCATGGGTATACGGAACCCACATGTGACAAGAAAAATGACAAAGATTAAAAAAGCTCAGATCAAGACCCTTCCCCGGCTTCTTTTCAAAATAAAAGAACCCGACAAAGGCTCGGGGGCTGCAAGCACCTACCCTGGAAAACACTTTTTTCAAAAATCTGGCCCTCCAGCTGCTTGTACCAAGTAGCAAGAGGCTCAGGGGCTACACTCATTGAGTGCACTTTTTCCAAAAAGTGCATATCAACCCATCAACCAGAGAAGGAAACAGAGAAGACCATCTCAAGATTTCACCTCAAGAAGAACCCGGCTTAAGTTTTCAACAACTCGGCTTTTTGAGGCTCAATCATGAAATGCTCGAGGGCTTGTCGATGGGGAACCCTACGGGGCCCCCATAGATGGTACTACCGGGCGATGGGCCTCAGCAATGTGGCCTGCGAAGCAAGAAGACGTGAAGGACCAAGTTCTACTCGGACTCAACAAGGGAAGACATCCGAAACATAGTTTAGGACTCTGAACTTGTATCCGAGTAGAGCAAGAATAAACCCTTTGCGGTACCTGGACTATAAAGGGTCGCCAAGGGTACCACCCAAAACAGAGGCAAGGTGATACAGATACATCGTGTAAGATGCAACATACAAGCAGTAATACGCAAATAGGCTAACGCCGACTGGACGTAAGGCTATTACTCGACCACGTCAAGGGCCTAAACCAGTATAAATCGTGTGTCTCTTTGCGTAAACCACCGAGTTCTGTTATTCGCCGAAGCCCGAACAACTGTCCCGGGTACCTCCGTGGCAGACTATCAGTGGTAAAACATCAACAGAAAGTTATCCCTAGATATGTTGGTCCTTTTAAGGTAATAGAGAGACGTGGAGAAGTAGCTTATCAACTGGAATTGCCAGAGAATCTAGCAGGAGTAGATGTGTTTCATGTGTCACAGTTGAAGAAATGTTTGCGTGTGCCTAAGGAGCAAATACCGTTGGATGAGTTGGTAGTTAATGAGGATCTTACTTATGAGGAATACCCGGTGAAGATCTTAGAGACAGCAAAACGAGTCACAAGGAGTCGAGTCATCCGTATGTGCAAAGTTCAGTGGAATCAGTATTCAGTGGATGAGGCAACATGGGAAAGAGAAGAGAACCTGAGAAAGACATATCCACAACTGTTCGAGTAAGCACTAGCTGAATCTCGAGACGAGATTCCTTTTAAGGGGGTAGAATTGTAATACCCTAAAAATTTACACCTTTTAAAAAATAGAATTAAAAGTTTTTTATTGCATTTATGTGGTCATTATAACCTAGGGAAACTAATACATTTTTCACAAATTAAAAGTCATCATAAGGTTAGAAATCTTTTGTTGCATTCATGCTGTTGCATAAGGTTTTTGTTTGTGTGTGGTTCAAGTTTCAAAACTCTAATTCAAAGGCTTGTTTGTTAAATGCAAAGCTTGGGAATTTTTCAAATTTTGGAAAAGCTTTTTCCCTCCCTCTCATGTTTTCTAGCCCGAAGGCCTGCTCTGCCTTCCCGCTCTTCCTACCCCGCAAGCCCAGCAGCAGGGCAGCCACCAGTTCCCCATCGCAGGCCCAGTGGCAGCCAGCCCAACTCGGCCTCCCCCTTCCTTTCTCCCTCACCTCCCGCGTGGGCTGTGCCTCAGCCCAGCGCCCCAGCCCAGCAAGTCGGCCCGCAACCGCGCATGGACACAGCGCCCTCCCTCCTGCTCTCTGTCTCTCTCTACCGCCACGGGGCCACACGTCAGTGGCCGCCGCCTTCGTCTACCTCCGGATGGAAGGCACTCGCGCCTTCCTTCTTTGCAACCGCCTAATCCGCCTCCCGATTCCCTCCCTTCCTTGCTTGGCAGCGCCTCGGGACTATAAAGCCGAGCGCCTGCACCCGCCCTCTACCTCCACCTAGCCGCTTGGGAGCCGTCATCTCGCCTCAAGCTCGCTCCAGTTGCCGCAGAACCCTAGCGCGCCACCGTCTTCGAGCTCCACCGCCCGCAGCTCCTTGCCGCCTTTGTAAGTGCTCCGAGAGCTTCGCCTCGGCCTCACAAGGCAACTACGACCCCTCGCTCTCTCTCCCGCTCTGCTGTGCTCCATCCGCGCTCGTCGTCATTTGACGAAGCCCGAGCCCGCCAAATCCCATGCGTCGCCGTCTCTGGTGATCACCGGCTTCAACCTTTAGTGAGAACGCTTTCGCCTTGCTCCATTCTCCCTCCCGGTGCTTTCAGATTGCTCAATCGTGGCCCGTAGGCTCTGTTTCATGTTTGCCGACGAGCTCGCTGTCGACGGCCATGGTGACACCGTGTCGGCCTTCCTGTTCCGGCCGAGCACCTCCCTTTCCCCCCATTGTCTAATCTAATCCATCCATCTAAGATCCAATGGCCAAGTTTCATCGATACCGTTTCGCCCGGTAGTTTTGCAAAAGAGACCCTCCAGTTTTTCTATATAGAACTCGCAGTCCCTTGTGCACTTTAAAAATACGCCTTCACTTTTCCAAAGCGTAAACCGCCTCTGTCTTATTCAAAAGTACGCCTTCCGACTTTGAAAACGTAATCCTCCTCGGTTTAATGAAAATATGCTTTCTCTATGTTTACAGAAATGCCACTCGTTTTCAATAGCTTATAAAATGCTCGTTTTAACTCCGATTTGAACCATTCAAATTCCGTTAGATTCGTATCAACATAATCTACGCAGTAGTGCTCTCCTAGATCATGTTAGACAACTTTGAAAAATATTTATTTATTTAATGCCTTTTAATCTCTACTTTAATTAGCAAAACTGGTTTAGCTCATAACTTCGTTGTTTTAGCTCTGATTTTCATGATCCAAACGTCTACGTGATCGCATCGACTTGTAGATTTGTTTTAAAAACTTTTCATCTTGTTTTCTACTATTGGTGTACTATTCTAATCTATAGCCTTGTTTGTATTGCATGTGATGCCTTTGTATGTGTGGATGTTGATGTGCTGATCGAGTAAAGACGGTGAGCAGTACGTTGGTGACCAAGAGGATCCTTTCATTGAGCAGTACCAGCAGGAACCTTTGGATCTAGGCAAGTATACATGGGATAATCCTTGATGACCTACTCATGTTAAATTCATCTTTAGTCATATGCATGTGTCTCCTTGTTACCCCTAAGGATTACCTAGTTTTGTACCATGAACCTTGTCACCTCTTTGGGATCATGCATGGGTAGATCAAAGATAGTGCTGGGAATGAATAACTATGATCATGTAACATTGACTAATAGTATATGCAACGAACATAAAAGATGACTTTTTAGTAACAGATATAAAGGGTGCTGGAGCTTATTTATCTTGTGGTGCTCTAGTTGCTCTCCCTAGGAACTGATTTGTATGTGATCACCTAGGAATTATAGTGCAACCACGAGAGCCACATGGCTCTGGCTTTAACTCACTAACGGGATCTCTTCTAGCTTGTTAGTGGTTACCTAAAAGGGCGCATTAGGTTCTTGATGAGCTAGGTATAGTGCGGCTTCTGTCCAATTGTGTATAGGCCACGCGTCATCGTGCCACTCGTAAGAGGGGCTCTACATCCCCTTGCCATCCCTAGCGGCCCTAACTTGTTAGACGAATCTTCGAAAGGTTTCATAGTGTACCCTGCCCCCTTACCTTGGGAGTGTTTTTGGGAGTAATTAACCCTGGGCATAAGGGCAACATGACTCATGGGTAAAGATGTACAACCTCTGCAGAGTGTCTTAAAACTATCATGATAGCCGTGCTCACGGTTATGAGTGACCTGGAATTCTTACTAAATAGTATTTAATGATAATCATGCTCACATTGTTTTCTTGTTATTTCGTTTTTGCTATACATTACTCATGTTAACTTGATCATATGTTATATTGGGTTTTTATATACTTTTGATGCTACTCTTATGCTAAGAATCATGTCAACTAAAAGTCGATGCAGTTAAACTAGTGTCTTACCATTTGAGCCTCATGAACCCCATGTATATTTGTTAAGTACGAGTTGTACTTACGCTTGCTTTACTTTCATTTATTGGATAAAAATCCCGGATGGGTACAGACTTCAATGGCTATGAGGAGTTTCCTGAAGATTTCTAGGTTTGGGGTCAACCAGTTGACGTCCCGGTGTCTTGAAGCTTCTCAAGAGTTATCATTTTATTTCCGCTGTTATGTAAAGACTTTGTTATAGTAATGGTTCATTATGTAATAAACATTTGTGATGGTACTTTATAGTTTGTCAACTTATGTGTGCGACTATTCCTAGGGTGCATATGAGCTTTTTATGCATCCCATTTTATCCTTAAAATCGGGTGTGACATCACTTTCTAAAGACATGGTCATGCTAGCAAGTCTACTAACAAGCTCATCATATAAATCAACATGATCAACCACATTAATATTTTGTACCTTTGTGTCACCTTGTGACATGAAGTAATGTGGTGTAGTAGATGGGCTTGTAGTAGCATTATAATCATTTCCCAAGCATGAGCCATCAATGTGACCATCAAGTGTGCTTGTGGTAGAATCTTCATTTGCAACACTTGAGGTATCACCGTCAATCTTGTCAAGTGAACTTGTGGTAGATTGATCATCATCATCATCATCATTGGAGACCATCCCATATTTTTCAATGAGATAACTCTAAATCTCATGGGCAGCTTTCATGTTGATGATCTCTCCAAATATGCAATCATCCAAAGATCTATAGAAAATGTTAGTATCTTGAATTTCAAGATCTAGGCATTTCTCTTCTGCTTGAGTTAGATTCTCTTCACCCAACACATGAGAAAACCCTACATCTACGATCCACCACATTTGAGGGAAAATAAACTTAAAATTGCATATCATCCAATTTTTCCACCATGCAAAGTGTGTGCCATAAAAAAATGTGTGGACAATCAATATCTAGCCATAAGTCGCCATCCTCTCTGGTCGGTAAAAACCAAAAATGAGAGACCTCGGCTCTGATACCAATTGAAGGGTCGAGATGGTGGACTAGAGGGGGGTGAATAGTCCTTTCTAAAACTAATCGCACCAGCTAATCGAAACAAATGCGGAATTAAAACTATGGGTCTAGCCAAGACTACAACCCTCTATCTAAAACTTTAGCACCTTACAAAAGATTCTCACTAAGGTACTAGGCTAGCTAGAGCTCACCTAACCAATTCTAGTAGCAAGGTGACACAAACCTAAGCCACTAGTACTTCAACCAACAGGGGAGCTCCTACACAAACTAGTATGCACAAGCTCAAAGCCTAAGCTCACTAGAATTGCTCAATAACAAGGCTACTAAAACCAAATTGGAGAGCTCAAATTACTTAGCTACACAAGCTAAGCAATGTGACTAACAAGGTTACTCAAGCTAATTAGTTACGCAAGGGAGCTACTTCTATGCTACACAAGCAAGAAAGTAACTAGCAAGCTACACAAGCTAACTAATTGCAAAAGCCACTACTACAACAACACTAGCATAATATATGAATGAATAAATACAAGCTTGTGTTGGGGGATTGCAAACCAATGGGATGAACAAGGTTGACATGGTGATTTTTATCCTGAGGTTCACTTGGTTGCCACCAAGCTAGTCCCCGTTGTGTCGACCGCTCACTTGGTGGTTTGACGGCTAATAGGTGTTTCACAAACCTAGCCCACATGTTGGGCGCCGCAAGAACCTACCCACAAGTGACGGTAGCTCTGTGACATACTCTAGCAATGTTTCTCTTCACGATCCCTGCGGAGCGAGCATAATACCCTCACAAGCTCTAATCCGGAGCCACGCACACACTTCTTGCGTACTTTGACACTGCCACAACCCCGAAGCCGTCTAGGAGGTGGCAACCTCCAAGAGTAACAAGCACCACAGGCTTGCAAATCAATCACCTAGTGCAACCACTTGCAATCTCTCAATATAACGCACTGCAATCGCTCTCTCACTTAGCGGATATGATTAGCACTAATCACAAGTGAGTTGGAGGGCTCCCAAGGACTCTCACACATGGAAACAAAGTCCCCAAGGTGCTCAACCAGCCCCAAGGGCCAGCCACCCCTCTATATATAGAGGAGGGGGAAAACTAGCCATTTCCCCCTTTCACCCGAGCTGTAACGGCTCCCCCGGACAGTCTGGTATAAAGCCCCGAATAGTCCGGCATTCATAGCCAACTAGCCGCTGGGGTTTGAAGTCAGACCGGTGGACTATCCACCGTTGAACCCCGGTGCTCTAGATAGAAAGTCCAGCACCACTGCTCGCCACCAGATCTAGCCGGTGGAATGTCGTCCCCCTAGGCCCGGACAGTCCACTGTTGTTTCTTCAACCGCTGGCAGAAGTCCAGCGCCACTACTCCCTCGGTGAAATTGACCAGCGGACAATCCATCACCTATCCGCGGACTGTTCGTGAGTGCAACTAGACTCACAGTCAATGGTCCAGACCCCTTGCCATAGCAGGGTCCGGACCAATCCTGGCCAAGGTCCAGAGCAGCCCAGAGAGCTCCTGAAAGCTCCAACTAGCTCCGAACCATGTCCAGACCAGCCGTTCGGACCAGTCCACCATGGTTCGAACCACCATAGCGTGCCACGTCACCTCTCTCGGTCTATACTAGTGAGCCATGGTCTGGAGCTCTGCCAGGGCCGACCAATCGACAGTCCGCGCCCAAGGGCCGGACAGTCTGCTACTACCCAAAATAGCAACCTGAGCTTCCTTTCTTCAACACCTTTGCAAACGTGCCAACTCCAAAGTGTCCCAAACACTTGCGCACATGAGTTAGCATTTTCACAAACATTTTTCAAAGTATTTTTTACTCTTTTCACCACGCCACTCGATCCTAGGAACATTGCAAAGTAAGATTGCTCAAGTGGCACTAGATGACCGATATGCAAACAAGTTTGTCACTCTTGATAGTATGGCCATCTATCCTAAACTTGGTCCTAAACTTCTCTACACACCTATGACCGGTAAAATGAAATGCCCTATAGGTTATACCTTTGCCTTGCGCATTCCATTCCATCACCTCCTATAATGTCGATGCAACGCATGCATCAACACGATCAACAAATGATATGATCCACTTCATATCATCACATGACCTTATTGGTTCATCAATCTTGACCTTACTTGCTCTTCACTGTTGCCATAGTCCATTGACACTAAGTCTTGCTTAAGCTTCACCGCCACGCAGTCCATCGCGTCAAAGCCTCTAACTTGCCCTTCACGCTTGCAACCGGTCCATCAAGCCAAGCCTTGTCTTGATCTTCTCTACCTAGTCACATGACTCCATGTCATGTCTCATATGCAATGAGCTCCTTCATCACATAAGTGTCTGTGGACTAATCTCCTATGTATTCTCACATAAACACTTATTAGTCCACCTAGGTTGTCACTCAATTTCCAAAACCAAACAAGCATCCATGTTAGCAGTGGAGGCTATGCCAGCAGTGGATGTTTCCATTTCCCCAACCTCCTCCGTCGTTGGCGGAACATCCTCAGCACCTGACTCTGCCACCTCCTCACCAAAACCGGCGGAAGCCGCAACGGAGGCGTCTCCAACCTTCTGCCTTTTGCTGATCACTTTCCCCCTACCGGGACCTTTTCTCTTCTTTGCCTCTACCGCGGCAGTCATGTTTTTCATTGTGGATTTCCTCTCCTTCTCAGCAACGGACTTCAGTACCTTCACGGGAACCAGGCGATCTTGGTAATGAATATCTAGCTCTTCGAAAATGGGGTTAAGGCGGGGCATAGCGCTCGTAGTAACCCTCCGCACAAGGTATTCACGATCAGAGATATCGCCAGCTACTGCCTGCGCATCCTGCTTGACCAACGAAATGAAATTCTTGGCCATCTCATCCACACTTAGCTTTATATTAAAGCAGGGAAAGGAACCCCATCTTCTTCACCAAAAACGGGCAGCTTCACCTTCTCTAGCATGAATGGTGGCCTATTCTTTCCAAGAGGCTAGCACTTCAAAGCCACCATCTCCTCCACAAGATCATGGCCTCCGGAATATCGGCAGGCCAAAGCGAAGGCTTTATCGCAAGCCACGCGGTGAGGGTTAACTTCCAAGTCAGGAGTCACCTGCGTCGAAGGCTTCATATCCTTCATAATAGAACTAAGAGGGTAACGGGTAGTCTTCATCCCATCATCAGCCATGGAGGTCAAGCCGAAGGTCCTCACATAGAACCAATACTGCATCTAGTCCTTCTCCCAGTTATTCTTTTGGCAGAAGGAGATTTCCAACTTCGGCTCCTTTTTCTGCCTCTTCGCCATGAAAGCGCAGCTGCCATACTGCGCCTCTAACTCCTCATCGCTTATCTTCTTAGGCTGGTGCTGGAGCTCGTAATATTCACAGAAAGTCTCCAAATCTGGCTCCATGCCATAAGACTCACAGGCCCAGCAAAACTTACTAAGAGCTAGAACCACATTGGGAGTGAGGTGATGGAGTTGTACCTTAAAGCTCTCTAGCACCTCATGAAGAAACCTCACCGCCAGGAAGTGAAGGCCACAGGCGAAGAAGTCCTTGAACACCCCAGCATTAGCAGCACCTGACCTGGGAATCGTCTCACCCTTCGGAAGACTAGCTTTTCCCTTAGGGATGTAACACCCCTTCTCAAGCACTTCAATCATCTCTTGGGTCATGAGCGAAGGCTCAAAATCCAAGTCTTCTTAGCCATGTCTTTGGCCTCCTCCGCTCCAATCAGATCACCAACTGAAGCCTCCACAACACTCAAATTTTCTTCAAGCTCTCGAGCCTCCGCACTAGCCAGCATGCACTCTTCAAAATACTTGGACCACCTGGAGGCCCTAACACCGACTAAGCGAGATTATGGGCTGCTAAAGGAAGCCCAATGAGACTTGGAACTAACAGGAGAAGCCACCACTAAACGCTAAGCAAACCGCACCTAAGAGAAGGCAAGCCAAAGCTAAAGTGAAAGCATGAAAAGCGAGAGCTGAGAAAGCGATGGCTCGAGCGGCGGCGGGGGGGGGAGCCTCCACCAAGGACCCCCTTATATAGCCACCGAGAGGACACTTCAACTTCCGCACCCAACGATCGCATGCACTCTGTGGCGCATCAGTTCCAGAGCCACCGCAGCCAACCGAAAAACAACACGTCATGCCGAATACGGTCTGACACAACACGTCCTAGGGGGGAGGGGGAAGGCCTCCGCAAGAGCCTTCGTGACTCAATATTAGTGAAGGAATTGAGGGTCACGGCCCTCCTGTGTCAGACCATACCCTCAAGGGGGGAACTGTTGGGACACAAATATATGAGTGCGACGGCCTGACAATCACACGTTAGGTAATTTGCAGGGATCATGCAGGAAGCCTCCACCGCGCGTCCTAGGCAGGCGAAGGCACGGAGGTGATGGCGAAAGCTCGGCGCTGGAGCCGCGGCGAAGGCCTCCGGGCGGTGGAGGCTCAGCAAGGCGCGGAACGCGAAGGCGATGAACCTCGAGGCGGAGGAAGATAGCAAGACCTAGAAGATGGGCCTCCAATTGGTGCCGGCTAAGGCCCATGAAGCAAGGCGGTTGGTGAACGAGAAGACCCAAGTTGCCCTCCGGAGTTTAGTCTGTGAACGGGAATATCCCAAGTATATACCCGTACTTTTGAAGGGTATTTTTGTAAAAGAACTACCCCTTGTACAGTGACCTATAAAAGGGGAGGGTGAACCCCATGAAGAGTTAGTTGAGAGGCATTTATGAAACCCTAAATCATGTGGGCCCATCCCACTTGCACTTCGTTTAGTTGAGCCTTCGGTTTGGGCCGAAGGCCTCCGCTCAGGTCTTAGATCTGTTAGGGACAACCTTCCAACTGTCTCAACATGTAAATACTATTAAAATGACAGATGATGAAACTGGGAGCAGGTGATCATTGACTATCATACCTGTTTGGAAATCATTGAAACTGGTAGCACGTGAAGTCTGACTATCACTGTCAGGAAATGTTGAATATGTGTTTCAAAAATCAACTTTCTGAAACTGGAAGTGAAATGCCTCTGCCCTGATTCACTGTTACTATCAGGTAAGATCAGCCTCCGCCTCGTCTTGGACTAGTCTTAGGCTGTCCTCCTCTGCTTCAAGGCACTCCCCCCTTTTCCAAGGTAGGCAAGATGGTTTGCCTGCCCAGCCCAACCCAGCCCACCAGATTTGAGAACCCATGCAATCTGTATTAACCCGATCCAACCCAACCTGGCTAAGCCTATCATGGGATTGGTCCAAAACCCAGCCAAACTTGTGCTAGTGCGACGCAAAGGTTTATGTGATAAAAATAGTCCCACTGGATTCCTAATAAAAAGTACATTCCTATGGTCACAATTTGTTTGTTATGAATATTATTTTCTTATTAAGAGAACTTACTGACCAAAGTGTAATTTGAAAACCATGCCTTGAATTTTGAAATGGAGAGATCTTTAATAATAAAGATTGCAGTTTATCAATGTACCTCCTCTGTTCCACTATGTTTGTCCATAACAAAGTCCTGATGTAAAAAGAGAAGGAAGTGGGGTCTGGGGAAGGAATAACAAAGTCCTGATGTAGTGTAAATAAAAAGGTTTACAGTTTCTCAACTTGATTTTATGTTTGTCCATAACTTAATTAGGGGAAAGGATCGAGTTTATTTTTGACCCTGATTAGTGTTTATTTTTTATAGGACAACAATACATGAACTCTAAACTGGACTTAGAAAATAAAATCACACTGCTCTATCAGACCATCAAAGGAAATATAAGGCATTGCTAAACGAGTCCAGGCTCTCTCCCATTCACAAGAACTGCTGTTACACAAATTCATACAGCAGTCATACGTCAGCAACTTCACCGCCGCCTAATCTTTAGAGGAGCCACTTCCATCTGCTGGTTCGGGGTCAGCTGCTAATCGACCTGATGCATCTGCTGATTCAGTGTCATCTGTTGGTTCGCTGTCAGCTTCTGATCCATCTGATGCATCTGCTGATTCACTGTCATCTTCTGATCCTGCTACAACTGGTGATTCATCAGAATCTGTTGATCCACCTGTTGCAACCATGCATATAGATTATTACTATTTCAACTGAACCTGGATATATAAGGGGAACTGTGAATCTATGCATGGCCAATGGCAAAAAGGCAAACTATATTTACATTGCAACAACGACGTAAAATGATCCATGGGAACAACCTAACAGATATAGATCTGAATTCTTCATCTTGAGAGCATTTACAACTAACACAATGGTCGTCCATGCTCCTAGCTTGGAAGATCGCATGAGTAAATTGGAATTCATCTCTGGAGCATAGCAACATTACATGCATTTCTTGTATGGATGAAGATGACAAGGTGATGCAAAATAACAAGAACATATACGCAGGAGGCTTGCAGAGTTAGACATAACTATTACCTCTCCACTTTAGAATGCCGGCGTGAGACAGCAAAGCCCACAGGTGGGTGATGAACTCGCCACCCTGTGCGAGGTACTCCATATGTTCCTGCACATTGTCGGATGGAGCGGCATAGACCAGCGCCCCGGCCCAGAATTCTGCTAGCACCTCCCAACGGTTGGACATTGCTTCCAGACGCTTCCCAAACGCCACACCCTGCTGGAAGATGCGGGCTCCCTCACTTGACTCATCATCTTGCCCTAACCTCCTCATCGCCTCCAATTTGTCCTCCACCCCATGCAAAGACATCCTCGCCGCATGTGCAACTTCATTGTACACAGATTTAGTCCCTAGCTCTTTTCTATGGAGTAGGCGTGGCGCGGAAACCATCAAATACGCGCAATATTTTGATAGAGCGGCGGCCACACCATGATTCTTCTTTACAGTCTCCTCAACATCCTCATCCTGAACAGCGAATCCCTCCTTGTGCATCACTAGTTCACAGTAACACGTCGCAACATGCCACCTCATAATAGTGACAGCATGGTCAGGAAGAAAAAGAAATCTAGAATCAACAGACCATCCATTTCTTTCCCATGAGGATGGCCAATTATGTAGTTTACCTTTGCTCTTTATAAGAAAATCAACAATGGCTATCTTCACATCAGCGTGCAACTCAATGTCATCCCCTGTCTTGACGCCCCACATTTCCTGGATCGCTTGTTCAATGTACTGCAATCCAAGAATCCCTAGAAAACGGGAACATATTTGGTAGCCACAGCCCCCGAGCACACTAAGTGGCTTGTTGCACTCTGTCGTGTTGATCGATTCGATCAATGAATATTGCCCAAGCTTGTTTTTCCAGAGAGAATTCTTGTCAGAGTCAGTCCTTCCTACAATCCATCTTCGTAACCTCATCCAACAGCTTAGCTGCTTACCATTCTTGATGTAATCACAGGCAAATGCAACTCTGGCCCAATTCGACGACCAACAGCGTATCAAATGGAAAAATTGCAGCAAAGCCAGGGACACCAATATAGCTAAAGTAATAGTAAGGTCTGTTGTGGTGGTGTCAAC
Source organism: Microstegium vimineum (assembly GCA_022036555.1). Lineage (NCBI taxonomy): Eukaryota > Viridiplantae > Streptophyta > Magnoliopsida > Poales > Poaceae > Microstegium > Microstegium vimineum. Next base: position 4,509,051 of record CM039136.1, read on the forward strand.
GACGATGGTGCCACCATGAGTAGTGTGGGTACTCCTCCCAGGTATCACAGCTGCTACTCCAACAAAACATATTCCCATGATCGAAGCTAATGCCCAAATAGTCGCAACTTTTGATTCATAATAGTAAAGAAATGCTTTACTGGTGAAAAAAGTATCATAGAGAAAGGCCAACTCAACCTCAATCACCTTAAAGACCCTCTTATAGTCGATGGCCCCATCCCTGTCCCTGGTCATTAGAAGCCCTTCCAAGACGAATTTGTGAGCCACCCAATGCCTTGATTCAGCACAGTGCAGCCTATAGAAACGCCGCTGCAACAAGTGGGACAGAGAGAGGGACATGCACACATCGCTCAAGAAATGGACTTCACTGCACTCATGTATCTTGTCTATGGTGATGACATCGTCAGGCGACGATACAGTTGGTAGGAATTTTGCCTTGCTCTTGTCAAGGGGCCAGTGGACCACATAGCGGTACCCGATAAAGTCCCTGGGAAAACTTAGTTGATCTGGATCATCACATCTTGTTGAATAACCTATAACTTCCGCTGCCATAGTCGCTTCAATCATTTGGATCATATCGCGCTGTATGCTTGGCAGCACAAGTGCTAGTGACCTATGAAATCCCTTGAGGAGAGTGATGCTGGATAGCATGATGATGGCTATGTAACTAACATCACTGGAGATGGTCGAGATGCTGATCAGCAACACATACCCATAGTAAAGACAAAGCTGGTATAGCATGTTCCAGAGTTGGTTCTTGTACCCTAGGCCATAGGCTGTGATCCAGTCGATGCAGCCAAAGAGGGCGAGCAAGGACACAGCCCAGATGGGGTACACCTCGCTCTTCACCGGCGAAGATTGCATCAGGCCAATGCTGTATGTGCCCAGGGACAGAGATACCACATTTGCAGCAAGGACGCCCTTTTGGAAGATCCAGTGACCGGACCAGTGGCGGCAGGAGCCAAAGACAGCAAGGAAGAAGGAGAGGGCAATGGCCAGCAATGCCAGTGCCTCGATACGGACCACTGTCCCCCTAGGGCTCTTCCATAGGTCTCTCAGCTGATGGGACAAGGTTGCCGAGGTTGCGGTTATGTTTCCCAATTTCTGCTCCACGATCCCCATGCGGCGATAACCCACCTTGAAACAAGAAGATTGTGTTGTAAGGCAGGATGCCGATCTAACTGTAATTGATGTTTGCTAGTTGGTGCTATATACACTGTTTATCATATTATTATCATTTTTCTGAGGAAAATTATTATGCATTATTTCCTGGCATAAATAGCTAAAAGATATCCAAATCTTGTGAATGCTCACTTTTTTTATTTAAAAAACAATCAAACATTTTTAGAAAGGGGCTATGCTTCTCGGTTTGATTTCAGATATAAGTCCATCTGGACTCATGCATGCACGGGGATTAAAGTGAGTTGTGTAATGTCCCTAATTACTATCAATATAATCTTTACCATACTCCCTTAGTTAAACACATCTTTTTCCGAAACACCAGTACAAGCTCAGAAGCTCACAACTGCATGTATGCACACCCTACCCTATGAATGCAGACTGGAACATATCTAGCTAAATAAGGACAAAACTTAAAAGAGAAAGTAAAAGGGTGCTTGAAGTTGCTGATGGACTTATAATAGAATTACAAAGAATGCCAATTTCACATATATTCAGAACAGGATGTAGTACGTACTTAGGTTAATATAAATGCCTGTGCGATAGGGAAAGAAAAGAGTTATGTCCTCCTGACATGTCTGAAAGCAATTATTATTTATATGAAGGGCAAACCAAATATTAGTGTTTTTACATAGCTCTTTCCAGCACTAGGATTATGGCAGAAAAAGAAGAAAAAGAAATCTGCATGTTATTATCGCAACAAGTGAATTCAGTGACATTCACTTACCATGCTTGATGCTTGTACCTCTCTCTTCCTCTACGAGTTGAGTTCCCCTGTTGGGTCAGCCTTCTAGCTCCTTTATAGACTATCAGAATGGCAATCTCTCCTCTGATGCTGCAAATGTCACTAGGAGGGCTCCATCTCCTTATGAACTAACTTTTTTGCAGTTACTGTTCCGGGGGACATATTGATTCCGATTCTGGACTCAATTATAGCGCTTGGATGAGCACAAGACTTTCATTATGGAGGCATGCAGGCTTTTAGAGTCTACCGCCATGTTTCTATTTGCTTTTTATGGATGGAGTTTTTCTTATCGTCTTGGACATTAGGATTGGTTCATGGTTTTTTTCTTGTGTTTGTAATAATTGGACTGATTCTTCCTCGTAGAGGAAAGATGAAGCCGGAGATTTTGTTTCCATTATCTAAAAAAAAAATCCCCTCATAAACTGACCAAGATGTTCTTGAAAGTAGTTTCCAGATCTGGGCACGTGTTTAGATGCTTCATGTATATAGTTGCTCACCTTTGCCTGTCGGTAGTATTTCTTTATGCGTTGCTCTTCCTCTTCACTTACGTATTCCATGTTCTGTCAATATTCTAGTTCTAATAGTGGAAGCAAATGGAGGCTTTAGAGTGACTCACAACTGCACTAGCTTAAGGCTACAGGTCACCTGTTTTCTGTTGTCCTTTTTAGAGGTTCTCTGTTATGCTTTTGCACGTGCATTTGGGGCACCTGATCCTACCTTCCTATATTACTTCAGCACTACTTTTCAGCAAACGAACAGTGTTTTTCTCTCACAACAAATCAGCATAAGCATTCAGCATAAGTTAAATTTTAGCGAAACGAACCGGGCACCAATAGGCTTCACCTTGTCCTGTCCTCTCCTCTTCCTCTCTCATGACCTCCTCCGTTCTCTCCGTCAATGGGCAATCTCTGCCCGCCCTCGCCATCCATCAAGCTATCCGCCGCCACTCAGAACTGAGATCTCGCCTCAGCGTGGCTCTTCTACTTGACCCTACTGCTTCGGTCAATTGGCACATATACATCACCAACGAGTAGAACTAGCAATAAGGCCCATTGTGCGCCTAGTATTTTGCTAATAGTTGTTAGATTCTAATTTGTACACTTTTATCTAGAATCAAAGATGATTTTTCCTGGACTTGATAAGCGGTCCATATTTATAGTTGTGTAAAGTTATTTCGAGTAAATTGGAACCTTCCGTGAACATAGATACAAATACTGCAATTTTGTTTCGCAATGCCTTTTCATCACATAGCAGAAAGGGACTAAATTTAACTCGGTGGGAGTCGTATATAGTCCTAGTAAGCACCATATATGATACATCCTTATGGCCCTCCTGTTAAAACATGATCTATACCTATTCTACATAGTACACATGTACAGCCCACCCTTATTGTCTGCTAGGAGAGTAAACAATTAATGCTGATGATGCCCTAGCAATCACAAAAACTTGAATTTCAGGTTCCACAGTGGATAGATGATGTAGTGGACTCCTTATCACCGTCACACGAGTGTCGTTCTTTCTTCTTCCTCCCAACTACTTTTTCTGTCTCAAAAAAGTGTCATTCTCGCTTTCCAAAAAATCAATAATTTTTAACTTTGACTAACTATATTTAACAAAATATTAATATTTATAGCATATAATTAGTATCATTAGATAGATCTTTGAATATATTTTCATAATAAACTTATTTGGAGATATAAATATTGCACGCATTTTCTATAAACCTAGTCAAAGTTGAGAAAGTTTGACCAGCACGATTCTCATAGCGACTCTATTTTTGGGACGGAGGAAGTAGCTGGCTATTCTTCACCAATTCGGTAAGCGCTGCCACTGAAATCATGTTGCTACGGACACCCCGTTAGGATCCCGGCACCGCCGCTGGTGACCAGCACACGGTGTGCTCGAACTGCGCGCTGAGGCTGCCGTCCGCCGCCACCGCCGTCCAGCCGTCGTCCCACAGCACGCATTGCGTGCTCCCCATCGACAGCGTTAGCTCTGCGCGCAGTACCGAGTCAGTAAAATTCTGCTACATTACACTTGTTGGTGTTTGATAGCCGGGAAAGAAAAATTAAGCATGGAGACGAACACAGACATACCGATGGTGAATGTCTGGCCTGCAACCATGAACCCTGGCTCGCAATCATCTGCCACGAGAATCTGAGTGTTTTTCAGTTCCTGATGCCTAACTGACCGAATTAACCACAGCAATCGGGAAACAGTATATATGAGGTTAGTTACTTACTGGTACTCCATATGATGGGTTCGCGATGGAATATCCTTCCAATACCATGCCCAACAAAGGGGTAGACGCCGTAGCCGTACTTGCCGGCGTGCTCACTGAAACAACCAAGGCAGAGCCATCACAGACAAGACCGATTTCACCGCGGCTGTACTGAAAGCTTCAACCGTAAAACGATTTGCAGTTCCTTCAGAAAACAAAAGAGGGAATGATTTGCAGTGCTACCAGAAAGCACCGTATGTACTTATATTATTAGACATAAATTTTCATTTATCTAGAAGAAGTCAACAAATTAAAGCATCAGAATACTGCTGGTAATATGTTTCACAGGAGAGATCGAGACCTTATTCTCTGGCCGATTTCCTGGAAGCTAGCACCATGTTTGCAGGCTGATATGCCCCTCATCATGCACTCTTCAGTTACCTTTCAGATCAGGGGAAAAGAAAAGACACACTAGGTTCTACCTTCAGATACAGGTTCAGATTAACTTTGTTAGGAATGAAAGACTCAGACAAGTGAAGAGCCGTATCACATACCATTACAAGATGCTTAGTAGATTCATCGACTTCTCCACATAGATATGTTCTTGAGGTGTCCCCATGGTAGCCCTGGATAACAGACTACGATCGATTGGATGACAAGGAGAAGTGTCTCTGTTGACTGAAAAGAAAACCACGATCGACATACATTCAATTCAAGTAGACTGTAACATCAATGTTGATGGTGTCCCCATCCTGCAAATAATAGTACTATATATCAGTGAAACATCAGTGCAGACAAAAGGGGGCAAAAATCAGGGGAGTTAAGAGTCTGTCCCTGCAAAGAACTACTACGTGTTCTAGGCTTCTAGCTAACTTTTTTTTATGAAAATGGAAGAGACTTCCCGCTTCTACGGCTCCGCACACAGCGTTTACATTATTACATAGTTTTAGAAACATTGCTGAAGATAGGTAAGGGAAACAAGAAATGCAAAAATTATGCATGACAGAATCTATTATTAAATTTTCATCAATGGGAAGCAAACAACTCCAACGCAGTGGTCTCTAGTTTTATGCTTGCTGACCGGAAAGACTCCTTTGTTTCATCATCACGTTGTAGCAGTGTCCAAAACCACAGCCAATATGTTCCCTTGAAAGTAGCCTGCATAAAAGATATATATTTGCAATTTTCAAAGATTAGATCATTACGACATTTCTAAATTACCCAACATAAAGCAGCTACCCCAACCAGAAGATATTTCTTCTCTTTTAAATCAAAATTTGATAACCAACTCCCTAACACGTGGGATACAGAGTTAGGAGGAGTTAACACATTGGCTATATAAACAGCCCTCCAGATTGTCATAGGCTAATCTTTTTAGCGTGCAATTCATGAATGGTCTCATGTAATATGACCACACCTTCCATTATGTTGTTGCATGGCATAAAGGCAATTTGTGATGGACTCACCACTTTCTGCGCTAGTTTGTTGATTCTATTTGTGCCAACTTTTGTGAAAATTTTAAAACTGACATTAAGTAGACAGATTGGTCTGTATTGTTGGATCTATTTTGTATCTTTAGTCTTTGGTAGAAGAGTAATTACCCTAAAATTTAGCCTAAAGAGCGGTAGGCGTTCTTCATAAAAATCATTGAAGAGCGCCATCAAATCCTCCTTTATCACTTCCCAGAATACTTGATAGAATTTTGCAGAGAAGCCTGGAGCTTTATTGTGTTCCATCAGGCGTGTCCGGGGAATTAGGAGGCCCGGTTCGAAAAATAAGTGAAGGCCTGATTTCTATTGTCAAAACAAGAAAATTATTATATATATTCATTTTTAATTTCTCGATTTCTATTTTCAAATCCGATTTGAAGAAAACATAACTTTCAAGTTGTAACAATTACACTAGATTAATTTGTGTAAAAAACAATGACAAAAGATTAAAACGAAGGGCTTACGATCTTACGTGAAAAAATAGACACCAATGGTAGACTGCTTCTTGGAAGGAAGTTTCTTGGAAGGAAGAGAGTATGTTAAGATCATGGACTTATGGTCAAGGGGTTCACGGCGCAATGGCAAAGGCCATTGGTTGGGGGGCTCCCACCCAGGGTTCAAATCCTGGGTGCGACACCTTATTCTGGATTTATTTCAGGATTTTTCGGCGCTACGCTTTAAGTGGTAGGCGACATTCCCGTCAACAGCGAGGCGCCTGTAGTGACTTCGTGAACTTCAAGATTTGCCGGCTCAGTCCTTCGAAGATGCTCATAGGGGGTAGGGTTTGCGTGCGTGTTGAGTGTTTGCGTTGTACTGTGTACTCTCAAAAAAAAGATCATGGACTTATGTGTCCAACTAGGTAATGTTTATGTGTAAAAAAAGACAAATATGACTGAAACTAGATAAAACAAAGTCTTAAATTATTATATATATTTAATATACTTAGGAAATTTGGGGGCTCATGATTTTTGGGGGCCCAGTCGGTCGCACAGCCCGCACGGGCTTTGGGACGCCCCTGGTTCCATTTGGAACAAAGCCTCTTTGACCTCTGTTTCAGTAAATGTTCATGTAAGCATATTATTTTCAACATAAGTGACTTGTGGTATATCATTTATCTGACTTTTCACAAGGGAGAGGTTATTGTCCTGTGGTTGTCTGAAAAGGCCTTTATAATAATTAGTGGTGTAATTTTTCAATTCGGTGTCACCAACTATTATACCATCTTCTTGTTCTAATTTGAAGATGTGTTGTTTGCTACGTTTGCCATTGGCCACCAAATTAAATAAATGGGTATTATCATCACCTTCAAGAAGGTTTTTAACCTTTGCCCTTTCATACCATTTCATCTCTTCCTCACGTAATAAGAGAACCAATCTTTCCTTGAGATAGTATTTCATATTTATCTCATTATCAGAAAGAGCAGTGTTTTCCGCCTTTTGATCAATGGCGTCCAACAATGAGATGAGTTTTTCTTCTCTTTTTTTATGAGCCTGCTGTATGTTTGGCCCATCCTCTCAGATACTGGCGACGATGTCTTATTTTATTTTGCCATATTTCCATAGCAGTATCTCCTCAATTTTCTTATTGCCATAAATTGGCCACCATATCGAAGAACCCATCCCGAATCAACCATCCCCTCTCAAATTTAAAGGTTGGTTGCTTGTTATTATGGGTTGAAGATCCAGTATTCAAGACAAGAGGTGTGTGATCAGATTGACTTCTATCTCTTGACTGAACTATAGATAGAGGGAATTTATTTTCTCATTCAGTGCTGACAAGCACTCTATCTAATTTTTCAGCACTCTATCTAATTTTTTATATGTAGGATCGTCTCTAGGTCCGGCCCAAGTATATTGCCATTCTGACATGACGATTTCCTTAAGGTTAAGAGACTCAATGATCGCATTGAAAATATTCGGCCATTTGGTGTCAAAATGCCCCTTGCTCTTATCATCTGGGTGCCTCATAATATTGAAATCACCCCCCTGCAATATATGGGAGTGTTTCCCGAGAGCAAGTATGAGCCAATTCTATAAGAAAGGCTTCTTTATTTTGCTGTTGTGTCGGCCCATATACCGTATATAGTGCAAATTTGAAACCTGTCAGATTTATTACAAAGGCAGAATTTGACATATCGTAGATGCTCAAGTCAATAGGCTTCTAGCTAACTAGCACTTGAAAGGGACAAATGAAAGGGCTCAAGTTTCAACCTGCAGCTCGCGTGAATCAGGGATCCCGTGGCAGGTGCACTCGCTCACCGACGTGCAAACGTTCTTGGGGAACCCGCCGTACCCGAGGGGTGACGGGTACGCACCAGCGTCGACGATCATATGGTGCACGGCCCTGTCCATCTCATCCATCGTCACAGAGGGCTGGTGGTAGACATCGATTAATTGTAGAAGATTAAGAAACAAGTCATGATCCACACATGCTTCTCCCACAAGTTAGAACGACAAAGCCCAGTGCCTCGCCTTTCGCTAGTTCCCCGCCCTCGTTGCGCTCGGAAGGGAGGGCCGGGAAGGTTTTCTTTCTCTGACTTTGAGGACTATTCAGAGGGATCTCCGCCGCCTTTGCCTCCCACCACGGGGAGATGCAAGGCTGTTGATGTTGCTCATCGTCGTGTGCACCATCGCCGCCATAGGGGGGCTCGGCCTTCTAGCTTCATGGTTGCGGTGCGAGCGTCGTTCCATGGGGTGATTGTTGAGGCTCCGGAGCCTCGCTTGCGCTTCGTCGTCGCCCACCCTACGCACTTTTCTTCAAAGCTGAACGCCGATGGGTTTCGCCAAGTGCACAGTCGTCGTCGGTGACGTCGCAAGCCGTGGTTGTGCCAGCCTCGGCCAGTTTTGATGGACCTCGTCGGCCTGTGCTTTAACTGTCTTGCGAGCGACCACATCAGTGCCATATGCATGCTCCCGTCACGTTGCCACACTTGCAAGTGTCAGGGGCATCGTGCTCGTAACTACCCGTAGTTGTTGTCATTTGTAGGTGCCAAGCGTGGTCGCTCACCGATGCGGGTGGCAGGGATGGTTCATGGTGCGCCACGACGGCATCCTTCCCCTGTGCGCCCCAGGAGCGAGAGTGCAGATACGGTGTCGGCATGTTCCACCTCGACTGGTCGGTCACCCCCGGTGCCCAATTGCTACGCACCACCGAGCCTATATGCATGGGTTTCCCACTATGGGGAGCCGGCACCTCCGCCACCGCCTCAGGAGGAGCCCCTTCCGCCTCCAGTGCGGCCACGGTGTCGCCAACAACCGTCGTTTGAAGATGGGCCCATCGTGGAGCTCGTGGTTGTTCCACGCTCTGCCGAGCTTCAGGCTGTGAAGGATGCCCTGTCGCTAGCTCTGGTGGCAATGGTCGGCGGTTTTAGACCGGATGTCTCGCCAGCAATGGTGCGGAGCCACCTACGCGAGGCCTTTGGGATCATCGACGAAGCAGTCTCAATACATCGTCATGCGCCCGAAGACTTCATCTCCCATTTCCATCGTAGGAAGGATCTCGAGCTAGTGCTCGGCACGCCGGCGTCCGGTGCTGACGCCCAGTTCACGCTTATTTGGAAGCGGTGAACTTGCATGTCCCGAGCATTGGTCGACTCTTCACATTCAGAGTCCACGTGGGGATCAGGGGCATTCTGGAGCATTTTTGCGGGACGGCTGTTGCGCAGCAGCTTCTTGGGTCGTCCTGTGCAAACGTTGAGCTGGCAGTGGTGGCAACCATCGATGTTGAACCGAGCCTCATCCCCGATGAAAGCCCTAATTTAGTTTTGGCTAATTGATCAAACCTATTGAACTAACCCTATGCTCTAAGTGTGTAGATGAGATAGGTTGGTCCAAGTCCAAGTGATGGAGCTAGGTGGCACTCAAGTAAAGGAGATGGCCAAATGATGGTGATCAAGTGCTCCAGCCTAGAAGAGAAGAAAGAGAAAAACAAAATGAGCTCAAGGCAAATGTATACTTGATAGGGTCATTTTGTTTTGTCAATCAAGAAGCAATAGAGTGCGTGATTGAGTTTAGGATAGATAGTTGTACTATGAAGAGGAAAAAATCATGGTAATTGTGTTTATCAAGTGCCACTAGGTGAAATCATTCATTGCATATGCATTAGGACCCAGTGAGTGCTAACTTGACCCTTGAAAATGCTTTGAAAAGCGCTAGCACAAGTGCCTAAGTGATGGACATGCAATGGTGTTGGAACATGGAAGCAAGGGTGGAAATTGGAATTGAAAATGAGATGAAAAGGAGGGTTGGACCCAGGTGTGGTGAGGGCATCGGCCCATTCATCGCCGGTCTGACAGCTAACCCTTAGGTGGGGCTTTCATTCGGTCTAGCGTCGGACCCTAGGAAGAAAGGGCATCGACCCAGTCTGACGGCTCGGCTCTGTGAGAATCGGACTAGGGGTTAGTCTAACCGGCTGTGTCATACCTCGGTCCGATGGTTTTCAGCCGTTCTGGAGGTTACTGGAGTGCGTCGGACCATGTTCGCCATTTGTCCGACTGGTCACTATGTTGTCCGGTCTGACGGTTGCATGGCGCACAACAGAGAGCCGTTGTGAGCTCCAATGGTTGAAACTTTTTAACTAGGATGTGTGGCACAGCGTGGTTGGCTAGCACAGGGCATCAGACCGAGGAGCCATGGTCCGACGGCCTCGACTCAGCCGGTCCGATGGTCGGTTTCTGTAACGATCCACGATTTCCTCGAAGGGAAATCCACAGATTACAACATAATGTGATAGTCCCAGGAATACCAAGCTATCAACATTATGGATATACAGTTGATACACAGTCATACATCATAAATTACAAGTTTATAAGTATTACAAATTAGAGATACACACCCTACTACAACACAAAACTAGCGGAAGACGCACGCGATACGATATCAGAGTAGAAGCAACGCGCCAACGGGTGAAGTGAAGGCTCCTCCTTCACAAGCAACCTTGAGCGTAGGACAAGACCACCTAAACCTCCAGGTCCTTGTTGTTGTCGTCGAAGATAGCATCCAAACCTGACAAATAACTTTCAGTACGATTTGTACTGGCCACGGGCTCCCACCCTATGCTTTTGCGTTTGCTTTGTGGTAAGTGGATGCAAGGGTATAGCAAAAGACCTATTCATGGCTGTAGTTTGCCTATGCATAAGGTAATCATATTAAGTATATAATTGTATCTCAAGTTTTAACACACTTCCATCCATCCATCCCATCTACGCACATCTCACCACACTCACTCTCTAGGCGACAAGGACAACTCCCTCTCATCCTTGTCTCAGCGGCTCACAGCCGGATACTGCAAAACCCAGGGGGGAGAGAAGAAAGGACTCATCTCACTACTCAAGAGAAGCGTAGGTCAAGGGAATGTCCATATCCGGGGACACGGCTATACGTATAGATCGATCAACTCTGCAGAGTGTGTACACATGTACCCACAAGATCGCCATCATCGACGTTGTACAACGCCTAGGCCGACAACGGGCTATCTCCCGATTCGGAACGATACCATCCTACCACTTAGCCCTGGGGCTCCCCGGCGAACCGGCAAACTGAGACTGGGAGACGCAGCACCTGGCCACCATGGTACTACGCATCTGGGATGGTACGGGTCTCAACACCGGCACCACCCACCCTTATCACCTAACAACCTGGCAGTAATGGCATCGCCCAAACCGATCGGCATCCGTACCCCGCCCATTCAGGGACGAGTGGTGTGTACGAAAGTTCCCAAGGTTCCGGTCCACTCGATAAACAGGTCCTAGGTGGGATCAGACAGGTCATCTCCTCAATCGGGGTCCCCCCCCCCCCGTGCCATCACAGCACCTCTATCCCGGGGCTCGCCCCGGGATCTCCTCAAAACACATGTACCCGCCACAGGTACCTCACGTGGGGATGCCCAGGTCGCACCACCAGCAAGACTCGTCCCACGGACTCGTCATAGGACCTGTCCGGTCGACTCAACCCTCACCACACACCCAAAACACACGCCAAGATCTCCCCAAGTTGTTATCATTAAAACGACACACAGTGCCTAGCCACTCACAAACAATCCTCCACTCAGCATCACATCAATGACATAATGCGAAGTAGAAGTAAGCAGCGAGCAAGTAAGTAAAGCGGGTGTCTATCCTAACAGCGGGTGTGCAGGGGTAAGGTTGCGACAAGGTAAAGGATTTCCAAGCAATCTACCATGCAACCTATTAGTTTAATTGCAAAAAGTAAAGCACTAGCATCTAATGTATATGAATGTCTAATAGGATTCTACGAGGTTGGGTGGGACGTGGCACCTGTTTGTGACATATCCATAATCATCCACATCCTATTGCTGCTCATGTCTCCTGCCTCCAACGGGTCACCGGTCCGATCAACAACAACCTCGATGCAACTACCTCAACAAAGCGACAAACAAGGCGGAAACAATCAATTCTTGACCAAGATCCAAACTAGAGACAGCAAGACACAGAAAGAGCAGTTAACGACAAAGGACAAAGACTTAGCCCTCACGGGGTTGTCCGCTTTCCTCGGGCTCAAAATAAAACACGAGTGGTTGTCTGCTAAGCATAAGCTCGAGTCTTTGTGTTCGGGGGAGGGGCGTCCTGCGCTGGTGAAAGGTCCTTGAGTGATTTTGGTAATTGAGTGACAACTTAGGTGGACTAATATGTGTTTGAGTGATATATACACAGGAGATTAGTTCACAGGTGATTGTGTGATGAAGGAGCTTATTGCACATGAGTCATGACATGGAGTTATGTGATCAAGGTGGAAAAGATCAAGATGAGGCTTGGCTTGATGGACCGGTGGCAAGTGTGAAGGGCAAGTGAGTGATGCTTGGCGCCGATGGACCAACGCAACGGTGAAGAGCAAGTGAGGTCAAGATCGATGAACCAATACAGTCACGTGATGATATGGAGTGGATCATATCATTTGGTGATAGGTTGGTGCATGTGTTGCATCAACATTGGAGAAGGAGATGGAATGGAATGCGCAAGGCAAAGGTATATCCTATAGGGCATTTCATTTCACCGGTCATTGGTGTGTAGAGAAGTATATGACCGGGTTTAGGATAGATAGTCATACTATCAAGAGGGGCAAACTTGTTTGCATATCGGTTATCTAGTGCCACTTGGAGTGATCTAACTTTGCGATGCATTAGGATCGAGTGGCGCAGTGAGAGCAAGTGAAAATGCTTTGAAAATGATAGTGAAAATGCTAACACACATGCACAAGGTGGAGATCACATTTGTGTTGGCACATGAGAAGCAAAGGAAGAAGTTGGGAGGAGTTTCGGCTGAGTTTTGAGCTCCGGACGCTAGGGTCCTTTGGTGTCCGTACCATTGCGTTTGGGTCCGGAACCAAACCCTAGGTTTGGCTGAGTCTGCGGACTCCGGACACTAGGGGCATGGGCGGTCCGGACCATTGTGTTCTGCGTCCGGATGCCTCCCCCACTGATTGTGATGTGCTAATCGTGGAGATCCGGACGCTGTTTGTCGTCCGGACGATGGACTCCGGACTCGCGTCCGGATGAAATTGGCTCTCGGGGAGCTCTCTGCTGGAGTCCGGACGCGGCGAGTGTTAGTCCGGACCCGCACTGTTGGTTGCGTCCGGAGACGCGTGGCAGAGCGCGGTGAGCGCGCCAACGGGCGAATTCAAACGGCTAGGAGGGTTCGGACACGCGCATGATGGTCCGGACCCCCTATGAACTTGCGTTCAGAGGTTCGCAGGAAGGCCCAATGATGGGGCAAAACGGATAGTTTCGGTGGTGTGGCTATTTATAGCCCTTGGTCGGCCCTTGGGGCTGATTGAGCACCTTAGGGTTGTGTTACCCGTAGTTGTGCTTGGCTGGGAGCCCTCTAACTCACATATGCTTGATAGAGTTCATCCGATTGTGTGAGAGAGTGATCTCTAGTGCATTGCTTTGAGAGATAGTTTCGTGTGGTACTAGGTGATCATATTGCAAGTCCTAGACAGCTTGGTGGCTTGTGGCTCCATCGAAGCGCGCAAGAAGATTGTGCGGCGCTCCGGAGAAGTGCTTGTGAGGGGTGTTGTGCTCGCCCCGCGGGGATCGCGAAGAGCAACTCTAGTTGAGCGTGTCATTGAGTTACCCTCACTTGTGGGTAGATTCTTGCGGCGCCTGAGTGAGTGGGCTAGGCTTGTGAACTCCTATTAGCCGCCGAATCACCAAGTGTGTGGTCGACACAACGGGGACTAGCTTGGTAGCAACCAAGTGAACCTAGGGAGAAAAATCACCGCGTCAACCTTATCTACTCTTCTCGGTGGTTTGCACTCTCCGAATCACTAGCTTGTATTTACTTATTCATATCTTGTGCTAGTGGTTTCTTGTTGCTCTTGTAACTAGTTTAGCTTGTGTAGCTTGCCTAGTTACCTTCTAGCTTGTGTAGCTTAGAAGTAGCTCTTGAGTGGCTTATTGGCTTGTGTATCCTTGTAAGTCACATTGCTTAGTTTGTGTAGCTAAGTAAGTTGAGCTCTCTAGTTGACTTATGTAGTCTTGCTAGAGAGCATTGCTAGTGAGCTTAGGTGCTTTGTGTTTTGCTTACTAGTATGTGTAGGAGCTCCCTTTATGCTTAGAGTACTAGTTGCTTAGGTTTGTGTGACCTTGCAACCTAGACTTGTTTAGGTGAGCTTCCTAGCTTTGCACCTTAGTGAGCCCAATTAGGATCTTTTGCTAGGTGCTAAAGTTATAGATAGAGGGGTGTAGTATTGGCTAGACCGATAGTTTTAATTCCGCATTTGTTTCGGTTAGCCGTTGCGCTTAAGTTTAAAAAAGACTATTCATGCCCCTCTAGTCCGCCATCTTGACCCTACACGTGGTATCGGAGCTTGGTCTCTCATTTGTGGTCTTTACCGACCCGAGAGGATGGCGACTTATGGGCTAGATGTTGATTGTCCACACATTTTTTATGGTACTCACTTTGCACGGTGGAAAAATTGGATGATATGCAATTTCAAATTTATTTGCCCTCAAATGTGGTGGATCGTAGATGTAGGATTTTCTCATGTGTGGGATGAAGAGAACCTAACCCAAGCACAAGAGAAATGCCTAGATCTCAAGATCCAAGCTACTAACATCATGTATAGATCTTTGACTCAATGCATATTTGGAGAGATCATGGACATGAAGATACCTCATGAGATTTGGTCCTATCTCATTGAAAAATATGGGACGGTCTCAAGTGACGATGATGAGTTAGTGGCGCATGAGGATGTTGAGCATGACCACAACTTGGTGATTGTGGAAGATTGCTCCACCTCATGGTCAAATGATGATGATGAAAGATCAACTACAAGCACACTTGACAAGATTGATGATGGTGCCACAAGTGTTGCAAATAATGATGCTACTCCATGCACACTTGGTGGTGATGAAGATGGTTCATGCTCGGTTGATGACAATGCTACTACAAGCTCTCCTACATCACCACATTGCTCTATGTCACAAGGTGACACAAAGGTATCAATTAGCAATGTTATTGATCATGTTGATTCATATGATGAGCTTGTAGATAGACTTTCTAGCATGACCATGTCTTTAGTGAATGAGAAAACTAAAACCTTGAATTTGGAAAATGAAATCTCATCTCTAAAGAAAACTTGTGAACAAAAAAAGAAAATAATTCACACTTCTATGTGTTCACAAAAAGAACTTAATGTAACTCATGAGGAACTTGTTGATTCTCATGAAGAATTAATTGAAATGCATGCTTCACTCATTAAGGCTTCAACAAAGAAAATCTCAACTCTAAAAGACTCATGTGAAGAACATAAGCACTTACTTGATGTTCTTAAATCTTCACATGAAGAACTAAAGCTAGATCATGAGCAACTTCGTGTATCTCATGAGTCTTTGGTTCACAAACATGGTGATCTAATAAATGAGTTGATGAATCTTAAAAATCATGAGAGCTCATCACATGGGTCAAATGATCAACTACATATTGTTACTAACCCTTGTGATGTAGGGAAGAAGCATGTATCCACCTCTTGTGATGATTTACTTGATATGCCATGTTCTTCACATATAGATGCTTGTTCTACTTCTATGTCTTGTGAGACTAACCTTTTGAAGGAGAACAATGAGCTCAAAAGTGAATTGAAGAATATGAGCAACAAGTTGGAGAGGTGCTACAACTCCAAAGTCACCTTTGAGCATATGTTGATAAACACAAGAAGCTATGGTGACAAGAGTGGAGTTGGATTCAACAAGAGCAAGGGCAAGAAAAAGATGAAGAAGCAAGAACAAAAGAAGCTATCCCATTTCATGTGCTTCATATGCCATGATATGGGACATCTTGCAAATGGTTGCCCAAACAAAGAGAAGCTCGAGTTGAAGAAAGAAGAAGATAGGATAAAGCATGTCAAGTGCTTCAAGTGTCACATTTGGGGTCATCTCACCTCAATGTGCCCAACCAAGCAATTGGTGAAGCAACAAGTGAAGCCTCAAGCTATGCCACAAGTCACACCCCAAGTACAAGACATGATCAACCATGAAGATGGTGATTTGGGGATGATGAAGAAGAAGAAGACTAGAAGAGGTGGCAAAGCAAGATCAAGTCATCTAACTCCTATTCAAGATGACATGATGATGAGCAAGAATCAAGAGAAGAAAGATTTGGCTCACATCAAGTGCTATAAATGTGAAGATATGGGACACTTTGCCTCAAGGTGTCCTACCAAGCTTGAGATGAAGAATCAAGCAAAAGAGAAGAGACAAGACAATGAGAAGCACAACATGAGCAAGGAAGAAAAGGCTCAAGCAAAGAGAGTGTGCTACTCATGTCGGGAAAGGGGACACATGGCTTATTCATGTTCCCTAGGTATGACTTCTAAGCTCATTTCAATTGATGATGATCATATGCTTAGAAATGATGGTAGTGGTACCTCTATGGTTGCTATTGCAAAACATCCCGCTATTCATACTAAGGCATTGCCTAAGTATGTTGCTCCTAACTTGAGAGGACCCAAACTAGTTTGGGTACCATCAACAAGTGGATGAATGTGTGTAGGTACCATTGGAGGCTTGATTCAATATGTTTTATATTGGCCATCATATGATTGAGTCAAGTAGTGAAGCTTAATGCATATCTCATACCAATGCCAAGTCAAAAGAATGAAGTCCAAATGCTACAACATACAAGTGCATGATCAAGTTGTGGTGGCCTATTGTTGAAAGCTTGCAATGGATTGATCATGATCTACCAAGGTATATTTCTTGTTGATCAAGTTCATTTGGGTATGTATAAGATATTTGAATTGGATATACACATAGTGCATATGAGTTGTTTGAATTGGATATATATATATATATATATATATATATATATATATATATATATATATATATATATATATATGCACTAGTTGCTTGCTATAAGATGCTTGAATGGATTAAATGTTTAGTGATCAAGTTTGTGTTGATTTGAATGGATATGATCATGAGACTACTTTTAGTAAGTGGATTGAATGGATATATGTCTCTTGAGAGTGTTTAAACAAGTTGGATTCAAATTTGGTTCAAATTGAAGAAGTTTAGCTCATAGTGTTGAAATTTATCTTTTATTCAAATCTGAGCTAGCTGTGATCATATCCATGTTTGAGAGATCAAATCTATTTGTATTGGCTTGAAATTTGGTGTACATGCTCTACACTTATGGTATTAGTTGCTGTTCAAATTTCATGGATATTGGATAAGAGATACTTCAGTTTTGGAGTGGATCTTGTCTACACATGTGCAGCAGTTTTCAGCATGTACCTAAGTGGAAAGATGTAAAATCTGGTAGCAATCTAGAAGTCCAATGAAGCTCAAATTTTTATGGATTCTAAATGACTTAGTGAATCACAACTCCACCAAATTTTATGATCATTGGATATGTACTTTGGGATTTATGATATATTCTTTGAAGAGTACAAAATCTGCCAGAAAAGTGACAAACATTGGATTGATCAAGAGTCACTCAAATTGAAAGGTCCTCAAGATGGAATCATGCTTATAAGTGATTGAGGTACCTATTCTAGCATTGAGAACAAGGACATTTGATTGTGGAGTGTATTTGACACATGTTTAGTACTCAAGATAAAGATCAATCAAACAAAGATATTTCAAGTGAGTATCAATGATGGTTCTTGGAGATATGTCACTT
Source organism: Microstegium vimineum (assembly GCA_022036555.1). Taxonomy (NCBI): domain Eukaryota; kingdom Viridiplantae; phylum Streptophyta; class Magnoliopsida; order Poales; family Poaceae; genus Microstegium; species Microstegium vimineum. Next base: position 4,526,828 of record CM039136.1, read on the forward strand.
CTCCCTAAGTGTAGGGGCTTGCCGCCGTTGTATAGGTGAAACCAAGTGTGGTACTTGGAAGGATAACATGGAAGTGGTGATCTAGGGGTCATTTGGATGCTTAGTTGAAGAAATCAATAGGATTGATCAAAAGAAAGCAAGCAACACCCAAAAGAGAGCAATTCATAAATCTACAAGTGATACATCATTTGGTATTCTCTCATGCAAGCATTGATCAAGAAAAGAAGTAAGTTAACCACAACAAGAAAGTGCACTTGGTCTTTAGTGGGACTTAAATCATATGGGTGAAGATTGGTATTCAATTGGTATTCATTGGTCTTCACCATGCTCTCAATTGGAATTCACATTGCTAATTGGAGACTAAATCTATATGACTACCCTCTACTCCAACATAGCAAAGGTGAAATTGTTTGACATATGCATACATACTTTCTTAGGACATGTTAGTGCATATAGTCATACATAGTGATCATTCATTGAAAATCAAATGAATTTGATGCTTATAGCCTACCACTATTGCTTGATTGATTATTTGAATCTAGCGGTAGTATATGAGTTTGTTCATGAGCCAGTAAACCCAAGTACTTGATCTATTTTGGATTGCAATCAAGTGACAAGTACAACCTCTATAAGATAACCGCTTAATGTGTGTGAACAAGCTTAGAGAGGGTTTAAACCGGACTTGAAAGCTTATGCTATTCATTCTAGTTCAAGTCCAACATAGAAGTTCATGAAGATGAATCTAGTTCAAGCACAAGACAACTATGCAAATGGATATCAAGATGTAACATACAAATGGTATCTAGACTTATGCTAATCTTTCAAATAGTATCAACTTTCATATTGGTACTTGCAAAAGATGTCTAGTTCTAGCATACTTGTGATGATCCACATTGAGTTAATTCAAATAATTCTACAAGTGGTAATCTCACAAGTGATATCCTACAAGCTAACAAGTGATCCTCAACTTTAAGTGATCAAATCAAAGTTCTCTTACTTGCAAAGCTTATTTGGATGACAATTGCTTTTACCAAAGGGGAGTTCCCCTACTCAATGGTATAATGGTCAATGATCTTTCATGAAAAGTCATTCCAATACATAGATGTTAGTGTCCATCAAAAATAAAAAGATACAAGTATCAACTATCTACCCTAGTGCAACCTTTGTATCAATATGAACATACCTTTTATGGAAATTGATGACAAAGGGGGAGAGATTAGTGAACAAAGATATATTAGTGAATGGATATGCACTAAGGGAAAGAGACATGGACATGAACAAGGGAACAAGATTGGAAGGATCAAAGTCTTGAACTAAGTGATGCACACGAATAGGGGGAGCAAGCTCATGAACTTGATTGATTGCATTTGATATGTGCATATTCATGTGCTTGCTTACATATTGCATAAGTTCTATCTTTATATGCATGCTTGTGTGGTGTATGCTAGTTATAGGTTTAGGTTTTGAATGATGATTTGCTAACTAGCATGCATAGGATGGTAAGCTAGATCCTTGTTCCTTCATTTGGTATCTAGAAAAATTGCTTCTAATGTTAATCTCACGGTGTTTCTAGTGTTGTTTTTGTGGTATCTAGCTAACCATGGTGCTAAGTATGAACTTCAAAGTGGAACTACAATGAGTATCTTCAAAGGTTTATCCTATATCCCTTAGCATCACTTAGTAGTGCTAGCACTCCCACAATGTCTATTCATGCATGTGTGCAAAGCTTAATTCAAACCTTTGTGAGCACACATGTAGGGGAATCTAACACTACCAAGTCAGACTTTATGGCATTTATCCAAACCTTGGCATAGAGCTTAAATGATGGATAAATGGCATAATGTCCAAAATGATCTTAATTTCCATATCTTTGTACAGTTGTCATCAATTACCAAAAAGAGGGAGATTGAAAGGTCCTTGTGTGATTTTGGTAATTGAGTGACAACTTAGGTGGACTAATATGTGTTTGATTGATATATACACAGGAGATTAGTTCACAGGTGATTGTGTGATGAAGGAGCTTATTGCACATGAGACATGACATGGAGTCATGTGATCAAGGTGGAGAAGATCAAGATGAGGCTTGGCTTGATGGACCGGTTGCAAGTGTGAAGGGCAAGTGAGTGATGCTTGGTGCCGATGGACCAACGCAACGATGAAGAGCAAGTGAGGTCAAGATCGATGAACCAATATAGTCACGTGATGATATGGAGTGGATCATATCATTTGGTGATAGGTTGGTGCATGTGTTGCATCAACATTGGAGAAGGAGATGGAATGGAATGCGCAAGACAAAGGTATATCCTATAGGGCATTTCATTTCACCGGTCATTGGTGTGTAGAGAAGTATATGACCGGGTTTAGGATAGATAGCCGTACTATCAAGAGGGGCAAACTTGTTTGCATATCGGTTATCTAGTGCCACTTGGAGCGATCTAACTTTGCGATGCATTAGGATCGAGTGGCGTGGTTGTTGACACAAAATGTGACGCACTGCGCCTAACACACAGCAAGCCGGAAAGCGTGGCTTCAAACGAGTGCACGGTTATTTCGAGAACCGAGAACGGGCCAGTCAGTTTGACCTGAAAACTAACAAGGGATGAAAATCATTAGATATAACCTGGAACATGCCTGGTGATACCAGACAGTTCCATATGTACGGCTCTGAAGCCACTTACGACGACATATAGCTATAAAAGCTATCTGCCAACAGATCTTATACGTCATTCGGCTAAATCAAATGTAAAGCACGTGAAAAGCTGATTGCTGAATGTGTGTGCATGGAGAAAGTACGTACGAACGAATCATCATTAATTATGAATTAACGCATAACCAATCTCGGTAATCTAACCGAGTTGGGGTCCATGATGAAGGAACATGTAAGTAAGCACAATTAAACTAATCTAAAGCCTACGCCTGCCGCACGACACCCAACATTATCAAAGCTTAAACGTGATTAACATGCATGAACCCGCAACACGTAACAATCTAGATCAAAACTAACTCGGCTACCATCAACGTAAGATCTACTTGTATAAACAATAAGTAACCATTAAAACATGAATAGATCTATAAGAGAAGATAGAGCCGAACCGTATCAATCTAGATTGGGCAAAAGAGTGTTACAAATATATAAAATATATAAAAACATGCAATACGTGATAACTTAATGAATCTACTAGATCTTGCCAAATCTATAGAGCTGATAACTATCTTGCTTTTGTTAAGCATATGAAGCAAGCACCTACCGCACGGTGTGTACTTCATAAACAAAACATAGGCTAAGATTTGATAACTATCTTGCTTTTGCTAGGCATAACAAGCAAAACCTGCCGCACGGTATGTACTTGTAAACAAAGCATAAGCAAAGACCTCATGATTGTCAAGCAAGGATCCGCCGCACGATCATTGAAAACAAACAAGACTACTTGCATCAACATCTAAATCCACCGCAAGATACTAGACATGATAGCAAGGTTGCCGGGACTTACGGAGGTTGACGGATCGATGATTCCTCTCGAAGAACACGACGACACGACTAAGGACTCGAAGTTGGCACGGGGCCGGTTGTATCGTAGGTTGTGAATAGTTTTTACAATGGCCAAGGGTTCATATTTATACCTTGGTCATGATATGAGTCCTACAAGGATACGACTACAAAACATTAAAGGAAAAACGACATCTTTAATCCTAGTATTTCCTTTGGAATCCTTATTACCTTAACTGTCGTGATCTCTATTGCTCGATTGGCTCTTTACCTGCCGCTTTTGTCGCTTCTTCAACGGAACCGCCTTTCTTCGGAATAGCCGACCGCACGATCCTTTGTCGAACCTTTGAAGATTAACTGACCGCACAGCTGCTTGCCGAATGCTTCTGAAATTAGCCAACCGCACGGATATTTGGTGAATACTCCGAATCCAGCCGATTGCTTACTGGCCCACCTGTCATCTTCTTGGGCGTGCCAAAATCCAGTGTTAACACATGCCCCCTCAATTTTGGGATAAAAGACATTTTATTCCGAAATTGACTGTAAGCTTCCCCTTTCTCCTAGGTCAACACTGTTCGTCACCACAGCCGCCGCTCGAGGAATCCAAGCCCCAGTGCTCTTTTGAATCTACTTCGAACCTCCAATGGCGACTCAGGACGAGATTCCAGAGGTAAATTTCACTCGCCTTCAAGTATTCGGCAATTTTCACTCAGACCTTTTTTGCTTCTTTTTTTTTGATTGATCTGCACTCTGATCCCCACTATTTCTGAAGGAATACAAGAATGAAATTCTGATTCCCTACGCCGCATATCCTGATTCCTATCTTCTTGGCCCAATGGGGAACCCTGATCCGACCGAGTTCATTGAGAAAGAAGCTATGAGAATCCCCTTCAAGTTTGGAATCAAACCGCCAAACCAATGGCCAAGCACCTTCAAGACTTAGCCCTTTCCCCCAATTGCTGGATGGCAAAATTGGTACCGGAGGATGTCGAAAAAGAGCAGCGACAACTAGGACAGTCAAGATATCACCCACTCCCTAGAACTGTCCTTGTCAAAAAGGCCCAGGAATGAATCCTTGTTGATAGCAGCTTCTCATTTTTGGTCTGATGCTGTTAACTCTTTTGTCTTCGACCATGATATGATGACCCCTACGTTGGCCGATGTGTTCATGATGACTGGCTTAAATGTAACACAGCTAGTACATCCCTCCTAGTATAAGGGCAAAAGTAGCCAGAGAGCTATCAAACCTGAAGGCGGATGGGTCAGATACATTCAGGCTTTCATGGAAACAGTTGGTACCGTTTCTGACAAGGAGAACAAGGCTTTTATGAACATGTGGCTATGCAGGTTCATTTTCTGCGAAAAATCCAACGAATCGACCCTAAATCACATGATAATGGCTGAGGATTTAGCTGCAGGCACACTAATCCCTCTGGGCAAATATCTTTTGGGGTCTGTTTACCATATGATGCATCAGAACAACGTCCAAATGTTCCATGACAAAGACATTTCTTGTGTGAGTGGCCCCTGGTGGTTTATCTAGATGTGGTTGCAACTTTACAAGCACCAAATAGTATTTGTACCCCTCCACGATTTGAGCTTCCCTTCGATTAATTATGCTGAAGGTAGCACAGCAACAGTCAAGATCTGCCAGACCTACGGAGAAGCATCTTCTTCCATCAGCATTGACATGGATATTGGCCATCTCTTCGAGCTGTTCTTCAAAGGTTTTAACAATGTGCTCTGGCTTCCTTATAGAGAGAATGACAACTTGATCTTCCCCTTCAAATTTAGCTATGAATCCGGCTGTTCTGACAAGTTGTCCACAGACATTTTCAATTCCTTTATGCCAGTCGGCTTCTGCGGTGGCGCGCCCCCAGAAGATGTCGAGGGCATTGATGATCTCCTGGATAGCTATGAAGATCATGCAAACGTCCTTGCACAAGCCACAGATGCCCAGTCTGTCCTCAACAGGCTGTTTGATGATTAGCTTGTAATTAGGGACCTTTTGTAAAGAACTACTTATCCTGTGAAATATAATCTGTGGTTTCCATTTGTTTCTTCTGTCATCAACTACCCAATCCTCATCCAAAGCATGAATTTCTTGGCCCTCTCGATATCCTGAAACAGCTTGAGCTAGTTCATTTGCTTCTCCATTATGCCCCCTGGGATATGATGCAAGGTTCCTACCCGAAAACGCTTCAAAAGCTCTCGGCATTCTTCATAATATCCTCCTAACATATCACTCTTGCATTCATATTGGCCGAGCAATTGGTTAATTACTAACTCAGAATCTCCAAAGACCTCAACAGCAACAGCCTTTATTTCAACGAGAAGTCTAAGTCCTCTAAGCAGTGCTTCATACTCTGCTTGATTGTTAGTAACATGAAATTCAATGGAGATGGCATACTTAAAAGTCATCCCTTGTGGAGAAATCAAGAGAATACTAGCACCGCCACCCCTGCTACAAGATGAACCATCGAAAAACAAAGTCCAATGTGCAATACTTATCATGCTAGCAGAAGAATCCCGGTGTTGGGTAACAAAATCGGCAATAATTTGACCCTTCACTGCTTTTGTCGATTCGTACTTTAATTCAACTTCTGATAAAGTCAAAATCCACTTGTCAATTCTTCCGTTTAAAATTGGCATTGATAACACGTGTTTTATTACATCAAACTCAGAAACTACCACGCATTCGGCATTTAACAAGTAGTGCCGAAACTTGGTACACGAATAATACACGCACAGGCAAAGTTTCTCTATAGCCGAATACCTTGCCTCCGGATCCAGTAGCTTTCGGCTAAGGTAAGCTATTACTCTCTCCTTTCCCTCGAACTCTTGCATCAGGGCCGACCCTATTGTCAGGTTATCGGCCGCCATGTACAACTTGAAAGGCTTGTCAAGCTGTGGAGGTACCAACACAGACGACGCCTTCATGTATTCTTTGATCTCATCAAAAGCCTTTTGTTGTACGTCACCCCACACAAATTCTTGATCCTTTTTAAGCTTCAACAGTGGAGAGAAAGGCAAAACTCTTTCCAACAGATTGGATATGAATCTTCTTACAAAATTAATCTTGCCGAGCAGTGATTGCGATTCTGTGGGATAACCTTGTCTATTGCTTCCATGCTCTTCTTACCGACCTCGATCCCTCCTTTATGGACTAAAAATCCCAGAAACTCACCAGTCGAGACTCCAAAGGCACACTTGTTCGGGTTCATCTTCAAACCATGTTTCCTAGTGCACTCCAAAGTTCTCTTTAGATCAGCTAAATGTCCCTTGTGATCTCTAGACTTAACCACCACGTCATCGATATAGACTTCCACGATTTTGCCGATCAACTCATGGAAAATATAGTTCATGGCTCTCTGATAAGTTGCACCAGCATTTTTTAAACCAAAAGTCATGACGACCCACTCAAATAATCCAATATGACCAGGGCATCTGAAGGCCGTCTTTGAAATATCCTCTATTGCCATAAAAATTTGGTTATAGCCAGCATTACCATCCATAAAACTGATGACCTCATAACCAGCCGATGCATCGGCAAGCAAATCGGCAACCGGCATCGGATAACCATCCATTGGCGTGGCCTTATTGAGATCTCTAAAGTCAATGCAGACCCTCATCTTTCCATTTTTCTTGTATATTGGAACTATGCTTGAAATCCACTCTGCATACCTGCATGGCCGAATGAAATTTGCTTCTAATAATCTTTCTACCTCCTTTTTCACATCGGCCAGTACATCTTCCTTGAAAATCTTCCGAGGAGGTTGTTTGTAAGGATGATACCCACGCTTGATCGGCAATCGATGCTCAACAATAGAACGATCCAGTCCAGGCATCTCTGTGTAATCCCAAGCAAAACAATCTTTGAATTCTTTTAGAAGGTTTATCAACTTTAATCTATATTCTGGGTCTAAATTTGCACTAATATACATCGGTCTTGGTTTGACATTATCACCAACATTTATTTCTTCTAGCTTATCGGCCGACATAAATCCACGTCCCAACTTTCCTTTGTTGACATCGATCAGATTCCCCATTAAAAATTGCTATGAGAGCCGACTGCTTGGATCGGTTGTTGGTCCTTGTTGGAGACATTCACACGACCTTCTTCCCAAACTTTTCCAGAGAAACAATCGAAGCCATCATATTCCCAGTAAGCAGGCTCTGCGGTAGCAAAACTTACTGAATCATCAGCATGAATGATTTTGACATCATCCCCAATCCATTGAATAAGAACTTGATGCATGGTTGAGGGTATGCAGCAGTTAGCATGGATCCAATCTCTCCCCAAGAGCAGACTGTATGCCCCCTTGCCATCAATGACAAAGAAGGTAGTGATCAAAGTCTTCGATCCAATCATCAACTCGACACGTACAGCTCCTCGGGTATCAGAAGGATTACCAGCAAAGTCCCTGAGTACCAAGTCAGTTTCCAATAAATCCTCATTGGTCATCTCAAGTTTCCTGAAGGTAGTATAAGGCATAATATTGATGGCAGCCCCCCATCAATAAGCATCTTGGTCAGAGGCTTGCCATTGATATATCCTTTCACATAAAGTGCCTTCAAATGTCGATGCTTGGCCAGCTTATTGAAAATTGCTTGCTGGGTCAGGACAAGCTGGGCCATCAGATTCTGATACTCACTCTCATCGAAATCTGAGTATACCTCTTCTTGGATGTCTTGATTCTCTGGAGCTATGAATTCTGATGGAATGAAGAAAACCATGCATGCATCAGCCGAGTGCCCCCGTTTGTCGGCCTTTTTCTTTAGGACGCCAAACCTGCTTCTTTTCGGCAACTGTCTGTGCCAACTCCTTGTTTCTCAAGCATTGTACTCTTCTTTTCTGGCTCTTCCTCAGCCCTGGTGGACACCATTGTCCTCTCTGCCATATGTACTCACGGCGTTCTTCTTCATCATGAATCCACTCATGATCGGCAAACCTCTTACCTCGCCGATTTCCAGAGCTGTTTATTTTTATACGCCGATCGTCCTCAACAAATTGCGTTCCAAGTCTTTCATGGATCGGACGGCAGTTGACTTGAGACTGCCTGTACTCCATGTATCGATCACTGCACCCAGGGCAGTTTTCTTTGGTAGGCAGCTTCAAGCCTTCATTCCAACAATGTTTAAAGAATGAGGATCCCCAATGAGACTGCTCCTGCTCTCTCTCGTACTCTTGCTCCCTTTGGTACATCTCTTCCTCGTACCTCTGACGTTCCTCCATGAACTCTTGTTCCTCATAATACTTTTGTTCTTGGTACTGCTCTAGCTCCCGGCGCCATTTATTCAACAGAATTCGCGTTGTGACTCTAGGCCTAGAAACTTCCCCTCTCTCGGTTTGGCTATTCTGAAACCGAGCCTGCTGCTGAAATTCTCTATCTGTAATCTGCCAATCAGGATCAATAGCACTAGTTTTTCTTGCTCTGTCAGAGGTCAGCACCTTTACCTTACCCTTGTCTTTGGGGTCTTCTATGGCAACCATGTTCATGGAGAAAGTTACTGTGTTCTGAGCAAAGGGAGTAGCATCAATTTTCATCTTACCATCAAATTTCAGATGCCCTTCTTGAATAGCCTTCTGAATTTTCATTCTGAATACACGGTAATCATTGATGGAATGAGAATTAGTATTGTGGTAGCCACAAAACTTCTTATCTTTCACTCCCTCAGGGCGTAGCATGGGGTGTCCTTCCGGCAACTTGATGCGTCCTTCTTTGAGTAACACCTAAAACAGCCTATCTGACTTGGAGACATCAAAGTGGTACGTGCCCTTTTGCTGTCTCAACGAGCGTTGACTAACCAGAGTCGGCTCTTTTGCCCAGACCAACTCGGCTGCAGCTAATTCATCTTCATGATCGTATTCGGCTGCTTCTTCTAGGAAACTCTGATATATTTCATTAGCCACATCACCCTTCTCGAAGCGGTTATCTCTCCTAAACCCTTGAGCCTGATTACTCATCATAGCCAACCGATCTGACAACTGACCAAGGTCATCAAAGTCCATGCCGAACAGCTTCTCCCTGACATTCGGCAACATGCCTGCTATGGCCATGCTTGGTAACTGATCATCTGGCAAGTTTAAGGAATAACAGAAGTTTTTGGTTTCCCTGAACCTGCGGAGATATTCCTGAGGTGTTTCATTGGCCCTCTGTCTCAAGCTCATAAGGTCAACTAACTTCTTCTCATTGGTACCTGTATAGAAATATGAATGGAACTTCTGCTCCAATTCTGCCCATGTACCAATTGAATTAGCCGGCAGAGATGTGAACCATGTGAAAGCCGGCCCTGTCAGAGACAACAGAAAGTACTGAATCCTCCAAGCTTCATCTACCGATGCTTCTCCAAGCTGCATCAAGTACCGGTTGATGTGTTCTATGGTGTTGGTGTCGTCTTGACCAGAAAACTTGGTTAAATCTGTTGGAGGCTTCACCCTTGGAGGAAGTGCTACTCGGTTATACCATTCTGGGTAGGGAGACTTATATGCATAGGACTGATTCTTCGGCTTCAGGCCAAATTGATTCTGCATCATATCCGCCATCCTATTCATAATGAGATCAACACTTGAATTCGGAGCTCCATGTGTCTGTCCTTCAAAAGGCAAACCTATTGAACTCTTGTATCCTGGATTTGGGAGGGCATTAATAGCACTGTAATTGGCAAACTCTTGGTATCCATCTCCAAACATATTTTTCTGCAATTTGTTTGCAGCTGGAGATACCTTGTAAGCTGGTTGCGGAACGTCTCTTGATGCACCAAAAGTGAGTTGGCCATGAGTCATTGGGGGTTGTTGTTTCTGGTGAAGAGTCATTCCACCTTGGTTCATGCCAGAAGTTTCGCCATCTTCGGCATTCTTCTCTTGGTGCTTTGGCAAATTGAAAAATGTAGGTCCCTGCATCGGACCAATTGTTTCCTGAAAGTACTTATCGGCAGATGGACCGAAAGTACTGATCATGATCAAGCGAAAGGTGTTTAGGAAAGCCGTATGATGATTCCTCATATTTTCACTCACGGCTTTATAAATCACCTCATCCATCTTCCGAATATCTTCTTCTTCAGTATAATCAGTTTGATGTGGAAGGAGAGTTCTCGGGAGCTCCTGTTTCTGGAAGACCTTGTTGCTCTTATTCTTTGAAAAGGATAGCAAGCACTTCTGTTGAAACTCATCACACGCCTGCTGGACTACACTTTTCAAATCTTCTGGCAGCTCATCTATGGTGACGTCCAGAATCAAGATATTGTCGATTTCAACCATATCGAAGAGTGTGGTCCCACCGAGCGTGCCAAAAAGTGTGTTGACACAAAATGTGACGCACTGCGCCTAACACACAGCAAGGCGGAAAGCGTGGCTTCAAATGGGTGCCCGGTTATTTCGAGAATCGAGAACGTGCCAGTCAGTTTGACCTGAAAACTAACAAGGGATGAAAATCATTAGATATAACCTAGAACATGCGTGGTGATACCAGACAGTTCCATATGTATGGCCCTGAAGCCACTTACGACGACATATAGCTATAGAAGCTATCTACCAACAGATCTTATATGTCATTCGGCTAAATCAAACGTAAAGCACGTGAAAAGTTGATTGCCGAATGTGTGTGCATGGAGAAAGTACGTACGAACGAATCATCATTAATTATGAATTAACGCATAACCAATCTCGGAAATCTAACCGAGTTGGGGTCCATGATGAAGGAACATGTAAGTAAGCATGATTAAACTAATCTAAAGCCTACGCCTGCCGCACGACACCCAACATTATCAAAGCTTAAACGTGATTAACATGCATGAACCCGCAACACGTAACAATCTAGATCAAAACTAACTCGGCTACCATCAACGTAAGATCTACTTGTATAAACAATAAGTAACCATTAAAACATGAATAGATCTATAAGAGAAGATAGAGCCGAACCGTATCAATCTAGATTGGGCAAAAGAGTGTTACAAATATATAAAATATATAAAAACATGCAATACGTGATAACTTAATGAATCTACTAGATCTTGCCAAATCTATAGAGCTGATAACTATCTTGCTTTTGTTAAGCATATGAAGCAAGCACCTACCGCACGGTGTGTACTTCATAAACAAAACATAGGCTAAGATTTGATAACTATCTTGCTTTTGCTAGGCATAACAAGCAAAACCTGCCGCACGGTATGTACTTGTAAACAAAGCATAAGCAAAGACCTCATGATTGTCAAGCAAGGATCCGCCGCACGATCATTGAAAACAAACAAGACTACTTGCATCAACATCTAAATCCACCGCAAGATACTAGACATGATAGCAAGGTTGCCGGGACTTACGGAGGTTGACGGATCGATGATTCCTCTCGAAGAACACGACTAAGGACTCGAAGTTGGCACGGGGGCGGTTGTATTGTATTGGTTGTGAACAGTTTTTACAATGGCCAAGGGTTCATATTTATACCCTGGTCATGATATGAGTCCTACAAGGATATGACTACAAAACATTAAAGGAAAAATGACATCGTTAACCCTAGTCTTTCCTTTGGAGTCCTTATTGCCTTAACCGTCGTGATCTCTGTTGCCCGATCGGCTCTTTACCTGCCGCTTTTGTCGCTTCTTCAACGGAACCGCCTTTCTTTGGAATAGCTGACCGCACGATCCTTTGCCGAACCTTTGAAGATTAACCGACCGCACAGCTGCTTGCCGAATGCTTCCGAAATTAGCCGACCGCATGGATATTTGCCAAATACTCCGAATCCAGCCGATTGCTTACTGGCCCACCTGTCATCTTCTTGTGTGTGCCAAAATCCAGTGTTAACAGCGGTGGGAGCAAGTGAAAATGCTTTGAAAATGATAGTGAAAATGCTAACACACATGCACAAGGTGGTGATCACATTTGTGTTGGCACATGAGAAGCAAAGGAAGAAGTTGGGAGGAGTTTCGACTAAGTTTCGAGCTCCGGACGCTAGGGTCCTTTGTGTCCGGACCATTGCGTTTGGGTCCGGAACCAAACCCTAGGTTTGGCTGAGTTTGCGGACTCCTGATGCTAGGGACATGGGCGGTCCAGACCATTGTGTCTGCGTCTGGACGCCTCCCCCTCTGATTGTGTTGTGCTGATCGTGGAGATCCGGACGCTGTTTGTCGTTCGGACGATGGACTCCGGACTCACGTCCAGATGAAATTGGCTCTCGGGGAGCTCTCTGCTAGAGTCCGGACGCGGCGAGTGTTGGTCCGGACCTGCACTATTGGCTGCGTCTGGAGACGCGTGGCAGAGCGAGGTGAGCGCGCCAACGGGCGAATTCAAACGGCTAGGAGGGTCCGGACGCGCGCGTGATGGTCCGGACCCCCTATGAACTTGCGTCCGGACGTTCGCAGGAAGGCCCAATGATGGGGCAAAACGGCTAGTTTCAGTGGTGTGGCTATTTATAGCCCTTAGCCGGCCCTTGGGGCTGGTTGAGCACCTTGGGGTTGTGTTACCCTTAGTTGTGCTTGGCTGGGAGCCCTCTAACTCACATATGCTTGATAGAGTTCATCCGATTGTGTGAGAGAGTGATCTCTAGTGCGTTGCTTTGAGAGATAGCTTTGTGTGGCACTAGGTGACCGTGTTGCAAGCCGGTGGTGCTTGTTACTCTTGGAGGTTGCCACCTCCTAGACGGCTTGGTGGCTTGTGGCTCCGTCGAAGCGCGCAAGAAGATTGTGCGGCGCTCCGGAGAAATGCTTGTGAGGGGTGTTGTGCTCGCCCCGCGGGGATCGCGAAGAGCAACTCTAGTTGAACGTGTCATTGAGTTACCCTCACTTGTGGGTAGATTCTTGCGGTGCCCGAGTGAGTGGGCTAGGCTTGTGAACGCCTATTAGCCGCCGAATCACCAAGAGTGTGGTTGACACAACGGGGACTAGCTTGGTGGCAACCAAGTGAACCTCGGGAGAAAAATCACCACGTCAACCTTGTCTACTCTTCCCGGTGGTTTGCACTCTCCGAATCACTAGCTTGTATTTACTTATTCATATCTTGTGCTAGTGGTTTCTTGTTGCTCTTGTAACTAGTTTAGCTTATGTAGCTTGCCTAGTTACCTTCTAGCTTATGTAGCTTAGAAGTAGCTCTTGAGTGGCTTATTGGCTTGTGTAGCCTTCTAAGTCACATTGCTTAGTTTGTGTATCTAAGTAAGTTGAGCTCTCTAGTTGACTTGTGTAGTCTTGCTAGAGAGCATTGCTAGTGAGCTTAGGTGCTTTGTGCTTTGCTTACTAGTATGTGTAGGAGCTCCCTTTGTGCTTAGAGTACTAGTTGCTTAGGTTTGTGTGACCTTGCAACCTAGACTTGTTTAGGTGAGCTTCCTAGCTTTGCACCTTAGTGAGCCCAATTAGGATCTTTTGCTAGGTGCTAAAGTTATAGATAGAGGGGTGTAGTCTTGGCTAGACCGATAGTTTTAATTCCGCATTTGTTTCGGTTAGCCGTTGTGCTTAAGTTTTAGAAAAGACTATTCACCCCCTTCTAGTCCGCCATCTCGACCCTATAGCTGGGCCGCGAGTGCGGAGTGGGCCGGCGGGCCGTGGGCGGCCTTTGGTTCGTCTGGGCCGCGGGGAGTGGGCAGAGGCGAGCTGGGCTGCGGGTGGCCAGCTGGGCCAGCTGCGGTGGGGGCTTGGAGGTGCGAGTGGGCCAAGGGAGTGAAGGAAGAGAGAGGGCCAATTGGGGCAGGCCTTGTCCAGTTGGGGTAACAGAGGTGGAGTTTTCCTTTAAGATTGAATTAGAGATGGAATCAAACCGAGTTTAAGCGAGGGAATTCAAAAAGAGGAACTTTGATACAGATTGGAAAGGAGAACACAGATTGAAATGGATCCATGGTGGATTGACCGAGGATTTTTAAAAGAGATTCACAAACAACCGATAGGGGACGGCCATGTGATGTGCACTCCAAAGCGAAATGCAACATGAGACCCAAAACCAACATGAAAACAGGAGCACACGCCTACAAACAATTCTATATGTATGCAACATTTTGTTGGTAGCTTTCTTAGGTTAGCTTGGTTAGACCTAATGACTACATGCTCCACACATTACATGAAAAAGTTTTGAAAATTTGGATTTTTGTTTGTTACAGACTACCCCCCCCTTACCGGAATCTCATCCCCGAGATTCAGGGATTATGACTCTGAAGGATGGTGCTATGTTTGACTATGGTTGATAGCTTTTACCGAAGGTTCTATGGCATTAGTGCATCAGGTTTGCAAAGAAGCTTTTGAACAAGGGTTTAAAGGAAGCTTTTCATCGAAAGGTTTTGAAGGATGGGCTTTTTGGAAAGCAGTTTGCAAGAACCTTTTAAATAGAGAAAGTTATTTTATAAATAGGATGGGGGTAAGAGCACTTTTGCATAATCAAATCGGTTTCTAAGTAAAGTCATTTTGAAAAGAGATTTTGAAACTTTCTCAAATCAAGTTCAAACGTTCTTTTGAAATCACCTTTTGTTTCAAAACCATGATTTTCAGAAAACACGTTTTTAAATATAGGTTGAATATATTTTTCACGCACACCAAAATTTTGTAAAACATTTTTCAATTACCATTTTGGGAAAACTCTTTTCTTTGAGCAAAAGACGACTTTGGAAAAGTTTTCATTCCAAAACAAAATCATTTTACGCAAGGTAGGGAAGCTAGTTAGAAAAGTTTTTGGTTGAAAACAAAATCCTTTTTGAAGTTGGCTTTTGAATTTGGAAAACCAAAACATTTTATCATTTCGCAAGGCATTTTAAAGGAGCTTGGGAAATTAGGTTTTCATAAATTCTCTCTTTTGAAAGAATGCTATTTGAAGAAAAACAACTTTTCTCAAAATTTTCAAGGACACACACAAAGGGGTTTGAAACACCTTTTCAAACGACATTTTGAAATAGGAGAAACGTTTTCAAGACATTTGAAATAGCCGAAGCTTTTGAAGCTAAGGAATTTAAGAAGCTTTTGAAAACCGAATTTCTTTTTAAAGTCTCTTTTTTTACAAAGCTTTGGGTTTTGGAAATTCTTTGAATAGAGTTTTGAAATCCAAACATCCTTTATTTTAAATAAAACTCCTTTTAAATGGGTGCTTTTGAAGTAGGGTTTTGAAATGCTTAGCTCAGAATTACAGTGCTATGCGGGTACTACATAGCGTGGTCACAGTAAAGTACCTCAATACCAGCATACGCCCGGGAGCAAGCCATGTGGATGCATCACACATGGGCCCCACGTCTCATAGCGGCACTGTGGGTTATGATCACGACACTGCACCATGTAATTCCCAACATTAACTCAGTATCCCAAGAGAGAGGGGAGGGGAGTTTTAGAAAGGGAAAAGCCTTTGTGTCACACCCGGTTTTAAGAACAAAACCAGATATACCCTATATGTGAGCCCAGGAAGTCAAATCTCACATATAGTCACAGAACAAGGTAATATCAAAAGACAATACTTAAGTATATAACATATATGGTCAAAGGAATAACCTTGAGAGAGCAAACAACGGTAAGACACTCTGATCTTCAGGTGAAGACTCCACTCCACAGGGACCAAACTGACTGGTTGATCACAAGCCTATCTCTTCCAACTCTTGCAAACTGGTACCCATCCGGGATTTTTATCCAAAGTATTGAAAAGAATAAATCAAGCGTAAGTACTTTTGTACTCAACAAGAATACATGGGGTTCATGAGGCTCAGAAAGGATAGACACGGGTTTACTGCATAAGCTTTTATGTTGTCACAGTTTTAGCATTATAGTAGCATCAAAGTTATCAATAGCCCAATAACCATATGATCAAGTTAACAGGATATAATGCTTATATGAACGGTAACAATAATAAATCACCGATAACAACTGATGAGCCATGACATAAGAACATCACATAGCAAGGAGCCCAAGCCACTCGTAACTGTGAGCACGGCTATCATGATAGTTTTTAACTCTGCGCAGAGGTGTACATTTTTACCCATAAGTCGTGAATTGCCCTTTTTCCCGAGGTAGCTAGTCTCTTACCCACTTCCAAGGTGGTCCGGCAGGGTTCACTACGAGACCTTTCACAAGTTCCACTAGAAGGTAACAACCCACTACAAGTTCCCTCAACAAGATCCCAGAAGTCACCGCAGCGCCTTCCAAACATCTCAGAGCACTTCTTGCGCCCTCTCAGGTAAGTTGCCACAAACTAGCAAAAGCCTAATAATGAGTCAAGCCAGAGCCCATTAGCTTATGGTAGTACTATTTTCTCGGGGTAATCTCTTACAAAAATATCCCTATGAGTGAGAACACAGGTGTGAGTTCCTGGTGTTCCACCTATGGTCCACGTTGCTAAAAAGTCATCTTTTATTGTCGATTCACATATTCATTAATCAAGTTTACCTGATCATAGTTATTCTTAAAGAGCACTAGCTTGATCTACCCAAATGCATAAATTCCCAGGGTAACAAGGTATAAGGTACAAAACTAGGATAACCTCATAGGGTAACAAGGAAACACATGCATATGATTAATGAGTGATTATCATGAATAGGACAACAAGGATAATCCCATGTAATACTTGCCTTAAAATCTTAGATCCTTTGCTCAACTGCTTCTCAACTTCAGGCGACTTCTTCTTGATCACCAACGCAAAACTCACCGATTGGACAATGAATAACAAATCACCACACAAGCATCTGATCATACCAAGCATACAAACATGGCTTAATTAGAACAATACACCAATCAATGAAAAGATTTGAAAAGAGATCTACGCAACTCTACGATCAGACAGTCGCGAAGATCACACTAAACGGAGCTACGATGATCGAAATACAACTAACGGAAGATTTGCTTTTATAAAAGAGAACTATGAGCTTTATCAATTTTATTATTTATAAAAGAGTGTATAAAGTATTTCAAAGAAACACCTTGATTAGATTAAGTCAAACTTGGATTTTCGAAAACGAAAGAGAAAGCATCGATATTTTATGTGTAAAACAAGTTACAAAGTGGTTAATCAAATTAGGAATTGAACTCATGAAAATACAGAGCTATTAACATGGTATTAACGATTACTAACGAAAAGGTTACGTCGATACGAAGCCAACGCAACTTGAACGGAACGAAACGGATTTAAAACGGAGAAAATATGGAATTAACAAGATTTTGAAAAGACAAGATTAAAGTATTACCAACTCATAGATTAAAACTATACTACTAGATAGATTATGAAATTACGGATCTAACGCAACTCGTTTGGGTCGAATCGGAGTTAAAATGAAGAAATTAGAAGCATTTGAATGAGAGTGGCAGTTCTGTAAAAAGAATGAAAGCGTATTTTGCAAAAGCCGAGAAAGTTTTACGTTTTCAGAAAAGAAAAACGTACAGCAGAGAGGGCGCCAAGGGATCCGCGGTGGGGGCTGACGGGCGCCACGTGGCGGCACGGGATAGGGCAGGCGCATGGCGTGGCCGTGGACCGTGCTAACGTGCGCGAGAGGTCTGCGGTCCACGGGTTCACGGTGGACCGAGGGCGTACCCCTTCGGTTCTTCTAATCTAAGCCGTAGGCGTGAGATCGAACGGTCCAGAGAGAAGGCGAGAAAGAGCGCGGGCGTGAGGTCGCCGGGGCGGCGCTCCCGCGGCGGCGCCATGGCCGGGATGCGGCGGCGCTAGCCGATCCGCCGTTTCGGAGCACGAAGCTCGACGGAAAAAGAACAGGGAGGGAGAGAAGACGATGGCGAGTACTTTGGTGCCCTCGGTTGCCCTGATTTGGCGACGAACGCGACGGTGCCCGCAATACGGCGGCCCGGTGGTTCTGGCGATCTTGCGCGGAGGTAGAGAGAGGGCGAGAGGAGATTCTGGAGCCTCTGGGAGCTTTCTTACCACGTTGCGGAGCTCGGAGAGCAGTTGGATGGAGCAGAGGGGCTGTGCAGCGGCGGGATGACGGCGGCGGCAGTCTGTGCTCGCGGCTCGCGGCGGCGGCGCTCTTGGACTAAGACAGGGCGAGGCGATGGCTCTGGGGGTTCGGGTGGAGGCGGTAGAGCTACGGGGCGGCTTAAATAGCCCTGATGGCGGCGCCGTAGAAGGAAAGGGCAGTCGCGGACGCAATTCGCGCTGCGGCAGAAAAGGATGGCGGCGGCGCGCGAGGAAGGAAAGAGGGGAGAAGGAGGAAGAAAAGGGGAAGAGGTGTGCGGCGCGATGCTTGACCTGCCACGGTTCTGAGTCGGCGAAGGAAAGGGAGGGGAATCCTGCTCGGATTTCCGTGCTCGGCAGAGACGGCGTCGTCGGCACAGGGAAAAGGGAAGGAGAGGGAGGAAGAAAGGAAGGTGATGGAGCTGACAGGTGGGGTCGGCTTGTTGGCCAGAGAGAGGAGAAGGGAGGCGCGTGCGTCCGCGCAGCGAGGGGGACGGGCGGCTGACGTGTGGGTCCCACCTATCAGCGCTTCCAAACGAGCAGACAGGCGGGGTCGTGATGTCAGAGACCGAGAGGGGAGGGGGGGTCGTCCGCGCGGCGGGCTGGTCGGCGGCAGTGGGCCGAGGCCCAGCGCGGTGCTGGAGCAGGCCGGGGGAAAGGAGGGAGGGGGAGTGGGCTCGGCCACCTCGGGCCGGAATCAGAAGGGGGGAAGTGCTGGGCTGGTGGGGGAAAGAGGCCTGCGGGCCAGAGACAGGGGGAGAGGGGTTTTTGACTTTTTCTTTTTATTTTGAAATTTCAAACACCTTTCCAAACTCATTTTCAAAACCCGTTTTCAAATTCATTTTGAAATCCTCATTTGAAAAGCCAGACAAAGCAAATAAACAAGTGCAAAGGCATGAGTGCTCAAACATGTTTGTACCTAAAAGGAACTTTTAATTTCATAAAAAGTTTTTATTTGCTATGATTTCATGAGCACCAAAATTCAAAAATAAATCATTTTATTTCTATTTTCCATAAAAAAATTTAGGGTGTTACACTTTGTAAATCATATTGAAAACCATTTTGGAAACAAGTTTTAAATTCTTTGTTTGGTAGATTTTGAAAGGGAGAAGGGTACAACCTTAAGATTTTGAAATCAACACAAACGTTTTGAAATAGGTTGTATCCATTTTTTTAAGCTTGAAACAAAATGATTTTCAAGTTTTGGAAAAACTAGAACAAAAGCCCAAAGAGGTTTTGAAAACGCTTTAAATAGGCTTTTAGCTTATAAATTTAAATATTTTATAAAAGGTTTTTGCTTTTCAAACCTCTTTTGAAACGACTTTTACAAGCATTTAAGCCTTTTGAACGGAAGTTTTTGGAAATCAAAACATTTAATAAACTTTCCAAATAGACTTTAGGACAAAAGATGTTTTAAAATAGGTTAGTAAACAGAGTTTGAAACCATTTTCATGAAAAAGATTTGCAAATACCAAACTTTCAAAGATGGTTTGTTTTAAAATTTTGCTTCTATTTTTGAACACTGTTGAAACAAAAACAGTTTTGGAAAACAAAACATTTTGAAGGTATTTCCTTTTCAAATAAAAACACACATTTTTTTGAATGATTTCGAATCAAATGATTTTGAAACATGGTATTTATTTTTGAAAGAAAGTCTTGCTTCCCTCCTTTTTTTCAAAAACTAGTTTTTTAAAATAATTTGAAATCATTTCTTATTTTGAAAGGAAAAGCTTTCACAATCAAACTTGGTTTTTAATAAACACTTTTTCAAAACAACACTTTTGACATTTGGTTTTGCAAGCTCATTTTAGTTTTAGAAGTCTTTTTGCAGATGAAATCTTTTCGCAAGCATTTTGTTTGATAAAACAGTTGCAAATCAATTTTGAAGATTGGGTTGATTTTGAAAAGATTTGGCTCGTAGGGTGAAATCAATAGGTTTAAAACAAAATCGAGCCAAAGGTCTTTAGTTTTGAAAAAAATTTAGTAAATCGCAAAGCAAAACTTTTGTTTTTGAGAAGTGATTTGTAAAACATTTTGAAAGGGAACCGAATTTCAAACTGTTTTGTTTAAAGTCTTTGAAATTGATCGAGTTAAGAAAGGAACCAAAACTGCTTTCTTTTGAAAAGGAAGGAGTTTCAAAAAGTTTTAAAATAGTTTCTCTTTTGGAAAGAAGTCATTTTTTCGTAAACCTTTTAAATCAAAAGAAAGCAATTCTTTTAAAATTTAGTTTAGTGAAAAAGCTGGAAACATTTACTTTTGGCAAAAAGGTTTGATAGAAGCCTGATGCATTGGGTTTGTTATTATCATCATTTTTTTAACTTTGTTAGTCAGGATTACTTATCTAGTCATATGACGGCTATGGATTTAGCCTGCTATATTAACCGGATACCCGGAGTCTCACATACAAAAAATAGCTTCTACGGCCTACACTCAAACATTAAAATGCAATAAAAGCATAACAACACAAGATATATGCAATCAAACAGCATTACAACTCCTATATGCATAGTGTTGACTTGTGGCGACTCCTAAGCCTTTAAGTCTCACACATCTACCGATCTAGCATGGGCAATAAAAGGAAAGGTTCTCTACAGGTCAACTTCCATTAAAGGGAGGGTCAGTTAGCATTCAGAACTCAAGTCGGAGAGAGAGAGACAAGTGCTAACATCTATAGTTCTTCATTACACAGGTCGGTTGGCTTCTAAACTAGTGTTTGGTTCTAAGGGTCTCGTCCTAGGGTCAAGTATGGCTCTGATGCCAACTGTAACGATCCACGATTTCCTCGAAGGGAAATCCATAGATTACAACATAATGTGATAGTCCCAGGAATACCAAGCTATCAACATTATGGATATACAGTTGATACCACAGTCATACATCTTAAATTACAAGTTTACAAGTATTACAAATTAGAGATACACACCCTACTACAACACAAAACTAGCGGAAGACGCACGCGATACGATATCAGAGTAGAAGCAACGCGCCAGCGGGTGAAGGCTCCTCCTTCACAAGCAACCTTGAGCGTAGGACAAGACCACCTAAACCTCCGGATCCTTGTTGTTGTCGTCGAAGATAGCATCCAAACCTAACAAATAATTTTCAGTACGATTTGTACTCGCCACTGGCTCCCACCCTATGCTTTTGCGTTTGCTTTGTAGTAAGTGGATGCAAGGGTATAGCAAAAGACCTATTCATGGCTATAGTTTGCCTATGCATAAGGTAATCAATATTAAGTATATAATTGTATCTCAAGTTTTAACACACTTACATCCATCCATCCCATCCACGCACATCTCACCACACTCACTCTCTAGGCGACAAGGACAACTCCCTCTCGTCCTTGTCTCAGCGGCTCACAGCCGGATACTGCAAAACCCAGGGGGGAGAGAAGAAAGGACTCATCTCACTACTCAAGAGAAGCGTAGGTCAAGGGAATGTCCATATCCGGGGACACGGCTATACGTATAGATCGATCAACTCTGCAGAGTGTGTACACATGTACCCACAAGATCGCCATCATCGACGTTGTACAACGCCTAGGCCGACAACGGGCTATCTCCCGATTCGGAACGATACCATCCTACCACTTAGCCCTGGGGCTCCCCGGCGAACCGGCAAACTGAGACTGGGAGACGCAGCACCTGGCCACCATGGTACTACGCATCTGGGATGGTACGGGTCTCAACACCGGCACCACCCACCCTTATCACCTAACAACCTGGCAGTAATGGCATCGCCCAAACCGATCGGCATCCGTACCCCGCCCATTCAGGGACGAGTGGTGTGTACGAAAGTTCCCAAGGTTCCGGTCCACTCGATAAACAGGTCCTAGGTGGGATCAGACAGGTCATCTCCTCAATCGGGGTCCCCCCCCCCCCCGTGCCATCACAGCACCTCTATCCCGGGGCTCGCCCCGGGATCTCCTCAAAACACATGTACCCGCCACAGGTACCTCACGTGGGGATGCCCAGGTCGCACCACCAGCAAGACTCGTCCCACGGACTCGTCATAGGACCTGTCCGGTCGACTCAACCCTCACCACACACCCAAAACACACGCCAAGATCTCCCCAAGTTGTTATCATTAAAACGACACACAGTGCCTAGCCACTCACAAACAATCCTCCACTCAGCATCACATCAATGACATAATGCGAAGTAGAAGTAAGCAGCGAGCAAGTAAGTAAAGCGGGTGTCTATCCTAACAGCGGGTGTGCAGGGGTAAGGTTGCGACAAGGTAAAGGATTTCCAAGCAATCTACCATGCAACCTATTAGTTTAATTGCAAAAAGTAAAGCACTAGCATCTAATGTATATGAATGTCTAATAGGATTCTACGAGGTTGGGTGGGACGTGGCACCTGTTTGTGACATATCCATAATCATCCACATCCTATTGCTGCTCATGTCTCCTGCCTCCAACGGGTCACCGGTCCGATCAACAACAACCTCGATGCAACGACCTCAACAAAACGACAAACAAGGCGGAAACAATCAATTCTTGACCAAGATCCAAACTAGAGACAGCGAGACACAGAAAGAGCGGTTAACGACAAAGGACAAAGACTTAGCCCTCACAGGGTTGTCCACTTTCCTCGGGCTCAAAATAAAACACGAGTGGTTGTCTGCTAAGCATAAGCTTGAGTCACGACCCTGAAATAGCCACACTTCCCGGGTTGATGGTGTCAACCTGTATGGCTTCAAGAGAAAGGGGCATAGACCCTAGCTCAACTTGGACATACACCACGACTTGCGGTCTTTCGATCTGGGGGTCATGGAAATTGACAGGAACCAAAAGGATCGCAAGTAGGAAAGAAAGACAAGAACAACAGGGGTCAACCCTTGTAGCCTTATACCCCACAAGTCACAACTAAATAAAGAACGAACAACAACGCAAGATGCAAGAGTTGTGACTTGGTCACATAGACTTTGACTTGCACGCCCTGGAAATTGGCACAAGCAAAAGAGAATGGGACAAGAGACAGTGGAAGGGTTGGCTAGGCTGTCCATATCACATCCTTAGTAAAGAGGGTTTTCTGACGGTCGATCAAGTCGACTCGCATGGTTCCAAGGACATGACATAGACCATAGCTTCACTAACCAAAGAGAGGTTGGAACGGGGAAATAAAGAAACGCGACAGTGGTCTACTTCTCCCAATCCACACGCCATGGAAGAAGGCGAGGCATTGAAAGGAGCAACGCACAAGAGAACATACAACACCCAAATCCACCTGTAGGGTACCATGACCTACATGCACTAAATGGCACCTAGACACCCCTAGGGCCTTTGCAGTGCGGTTGTCACCTCAAGGACCTAAGAAGCGCCACGGTCTAAAATAGGTACAAGCATACAAGGGACTTAAGCACGAAAGAGCCAAAAGAGGGAATGAGAGAGAAAAGGATCCGCCTTCCTTTGATCCACTCGCCATAACATCCGACAGTAATCAAAGGAAGGAACAAAGAGATCGATAAATAAACACCAAGGGGAACAAACACGCGAAAAAGGATTCGGTTCCTTGGGCACTTCGATCATCATGTCATGGCAAAGGACATGTACCGAAGTTGGAACAAGAGGGCTCAATCCACGTCTTACTGGATTGACGAGGATTGATAAGAGAGGAACAGTCTCTGCATTCTCTCGACCAACGCCATGGAAACAGACGAAGGTTGAAGGAATAGAGACACAAGCTCGCAGTTCCTCGAACTTCACCAACTCGTAGGGCACCACGACCTACGTGAACTAAAACGGCACAAGGTAATCCCTTGGTCTAGGTGGTGCAAGCATATGAGATGGGTAAGACAAAGAGAAGCAAAGGAGGTAAAGTCCGATGGTCATTGCAAGATGACTCGCGACCATGAGCTCTACCTACACGAGTTGGCACCCGTCGGTTCCATGATTATCATTTCCCAACTCACCTCCCGCTAGACTAGGTCATGGAGGGCTCGAAATGTGTGGGTAAGAACCGCGTCGATATCGACATCGAGCCCACAATGACCGAATCCTAGGGACGAGGTTAGGAGCTAACAACTGTAGCCCCACGGGGACAACTAAAACCTAGAGAAAGGAGCATGCTAGGCATTACGACCATGGCAAGACAAACTTGCGATCGCAACGTGCAAGCACTCGCTCTCACAGCCGGCTCGAAGGCTTGGTTCAAAGATGAACAAATCATAACAACAAGAACGCACCCAAAATGGAGTAGCACATTTCCATAACACAAGAGAGATAGATAGACCGGCGCGAAGGCACGGCGCAAGCATAGATAGATAAATATCAAGTGTAGATAACAAGTGTGACATGTATAGATGACAGTGTGGACAAGTATGAAAAATATGAAATAAAAGGGGAGTTTTGCCGACGTCAAGGATGGCGTCAACGGGTTTCACAGACTCGACCTTGAAGTGACGGGGAAGGTGCCGGGTTGCTGCGATGGGTTCGACGAAGCATCAGGGGTCAGCACGGCCGGCTATAGTCACTCCAGGCCGGCTGTGGCTTGCTGCAGGTGGCCACGGGCTGGCTGTGTCTGGCTACAGCTTGCTGCAGGCAGCCGCAAGCTAGCTGTGCCAGCTGGGCAGGGCTGCAAGTGGTCGGAAGCTGGCTGCACGCGACCGCAGGTGACCGGGAGGTGGCAGAGCTTCGGCGGATGGCATGGAAAAGCCGCAGCTTCCCTGCACAGTGGAAAATAGCGGCACGAAGGCCGGACAGAACGGCAGGTTGGCAGGGGGACGTCAGAGCTTCGCCAATCGACGCAGCACGTCCATGGCTTTCCTGCAAAAGTGCAGAACGCGGCACGAAGGCCGGTCTCAGAGACGGGCCATAGTGAGAAGGGAAAGGTGGGGACTTTGGCAGGTGGTAAGTCTCACCAGCGGCAGCTGTTGTGGTTGGTGATGCTCACTGGAGTGGGACGACGTTGTGGTCGGGGCATGTCCAAGGTCGGCCACGGTGCCCCTATAGGCTCAACGCGAAGAGGGACGGTGGCGGCAGGAACTCAGGGTTGGCGCAGTCGGCTTCGGTCGACACAGCCACGCCGAGGGCAAGGCAGGAGCTCGACGAAGGCGACTGCGTGCCGGCTGGGCAGACGCTACAGCACGGCCCCAGCAGTGGACAGGTCGGACACGGTCACGGCACACCCGCAGTGGCGTGGCTGGGGCGTCGGGACGGCGCAGCTTCGGCATCGGCCGGTGTCGAGGCAGGGCGGCCCAAGAAGCAATGACGCGTCCGCGGCCAGCTGCTGGAGGCTACGTCGCGGCTGCGGCTCAGCAGTGTCGAGGTCAACGCGGCTCGACGTCGGTTCCGTGGCGAGGAGGGAGGGGGTGTCGCGGCGCGGCTTCTCCGGCAGCGGACGACGTGGCTCGTCGCCATGGCGCAGCAGGGGCGAGGCGAGGTCCGAGTCCATGACGACGTCGCAGCGGCAATGTTAGCGGGTGGTTGGCATGGCGAGGGCGTGGTTTGACGGCGAGGCTGGTGACGATGTCGAGGACGGAGCAGCACATTGCGTGACGGAGCAGAGGAGGCCAATGTCCTTCCCCGGCGTCGTTCTGCTCGGCGTTGTGGCGCTGCGGCTCGGAGTGGCGAAGGGGACGGTGTCGCGGTCGGTGGTGACGCCGATGGTGGTGCAAGGTGCCGGGCGAGGTCATCGCGTCGTCGCTCGCGTCGCGGCTCGGCAGCGATGACACGGCCGAGGCGAGGCGGTGGCGGGGTCCGGCCGCACGTCATGGCGCGGCGCGACGCGGCTGGCTCGGTGAAGGTGCAGAGCGGCGGTGGCTGCTTGGAGGGGAAGCAGAGGAGGGAGGAGAGGAGCATGACGGCGGCTTGGGGAAGAAGCCGAGTGTTAGCGGCTCTGGTCTTTATAGCTGTGGCGCCTAGGGTTCCAAGGGCAAGCAGGGGATCCTCGTCGTCCATGCATCGGTCGGGACACGCGGCAGCGGATGCAGGGTGGATCGGGGGGTCTCAGGGTGCGCACTCGCGCTGGAGCGTGGCGGCGGCGACGGCTCCCTGGGAGCGCTGGGGGCTCTGTCCGATTTAGGGTTCGGGGGAGGGGCATCCAGCACTGGCCGCGAGTGCGGAGTGGGCCAGCGGGGCGTGGTCGGCCTGTGGTTCGTCTAGGCCGCGGGGAGTAGGCAGAGGCGAGCTGGGCTACGGGTGGTTGGCTGGGCCAGCTGTGGTGGTGGCTTGGAGGTGCGAGTGGGCCAAGGGAGTGAAGGAAGAGAGAGGGCCGATTGGGCCAGGCCTTGTCCAGTTGGGGTAACAGAGGTGGAGTTTTCCTTTAAGATTGAATTAGAGATGGAATCAAACCGAGTTTTAGCGAGGGAATTCAAAAAGAGGAACTTTGATACGGATTGGAAAGGAGAACACAGATTGAAATGGATCCATGGTGGGATTGACCGAGTATTTTTAAAAGAGATTCACAGACAACCGATAGGGGACGGCCATGTGATGTGCACTCCAAAGAGAAACGCAACACGAGACCCGAAACCAACATGAAAACAGGAGGACACGCCTACAAACAATTCTATATGTATGCAACATTTTGTCGGTAGCTTTGTTAGGTTAGCTTGGTTAGACCTAATGACTACATGCTCCACACATTACATGAAAAAGTTTTGAAAATTCAGATTTTTGGTTGGTAGAAAAACTCGGGTTGTTACAGTTTGCAGAAAGGGAAATGGAGGCAGCGGCTAGTTGGTGGCTTGGCTGCCTATATAAGCCCCTTGGCCACCTCTTGGAGGGTCTCTTGGCCATTCTTACTTGCTATACAACCCTTGTGAGCTGAGCATTCCTCTCCCACTCATCTCCTTGCTTGATTAATCATGCAAAGTGCGTTGGGAGTGATTCCAAGTGCATTTGCATGAGTGATTGCATCTAGTGGCACTTGGGGATCATTGTTGCTGCTGTTTTCTTGTTACTCTTGGTGGTTTCTACCACCTAGACGGCCTGGAGCAGCAGGATCATTGAGCGGAGGGTGGTGATTGTCTTCAACTCCGATTGTGCTGATTATGAGGGGTTCTTGTGCCTTCCTCGCGGGAGATCGCGAAACGCAACTCTAGTGGATTGCTCGTGGCTTGTGGTTCCTCTCTTGAGTTGGTTCTTCTAGTGACCAAGTGTTGGGCCAGGCGTGTGATGCCTATTAGCGCGTGAGCCACCAAGTGAGTGTATCGCCACAACATGGACATAAGTTCCCGACAAGCAACCGAACAACGGGGATAAATATTGTCTCATTGTCTCATTAATATTCATTATTGAGACTTGCCCGGTTCGGTATTGTTCACTAGCTCTCTTGTATTACTTTCATTGATAGACTTGTGTAGTGATAGTGCTTGGTTATCTTGATAGCTGAGTAGTGAAGTAACTAGTTATATCTAGTTGTTCATTCTTTGATAGCTCTCTAGTTGTAGTAGCAAAGACATAGCCTTATTGCTTGTGTGGTATATACATAGAGATCATAGCAACTAGCATTCGGTAGGTGGCTTGCATAGCACTTTGTAGAGCTAGAGCAAAACCGCTTTTTAGCCATCTTATTGTCTAACACTTTGCTCTAGTGTATTTGTAGAATTTTGATTAGGCTATTCACCCCCTCGAGCCATTTAGGACCTTTCAAGCAGTATCAGAGCCGTGGTCACCGTTATTTGAGGCTTAACAACCTTCGGTGTTACAATGGCTCAAATTGTTATCAACCATGTTAGCAAGCCACTGTTCTTTGATGAAACATGCTATGATTATTAGAAAAGAAAGATGAAGACACATTTGGGGTTAATGAATGAGAAGATTTGGGATGTTGTAGAAAGTGACTTTGTTGTGCTTGATCCAACCAATCCAACTCCAAGAGAACTAGAGAATCATCAATGCAACACAATCACTCTAAACACTCTCTACAATGCAATTGATCCAAAAGTGTTTGAGCAAATCAAAGATCTTGAGCATGCTCATGAAGTGTGGACAAGTTTGGAACAAACATATGAGGGTACACCGGCAATCAAGAGTGCTAAATTGTACATCCTCAAAGACAAGTTAACAAGTTTCAAGATGCAAGATGGTGAGAGCATTCTGGAGATGTTCTATTAGCTACAAGTGATTGTGAATGATCTAAAAGGCTTGGGTGATAAAGTTAGTGATGAAGACTTCTCCCACCGATTCTTGAGATGCCTTCCATCAAGGTTTGGAACTTTGGTCACTATCATTATGAGGTGGACTCAAAGATATTACTGCTAACCAAGTACTAGGTGATGTCATGACACAAGAGACATACCGTGTGGAAAGGGAGGGGGTTGATCAAGAAGATGAGAAGAAGAAAAAGAGTGGCATTCAAAGCCACTTCATCCAAGAGCAAAGGTAAGAAGAATAAAGATGAATCAAGTGATGATGAAGGCTCAAGCACTAGTGATGAAGAAGAGATGGCCCTTTTTGTGCGCCAATTTGATAAGTTCATGAAGAAGAAGGGCTATGGTGCTAGAAGAAGAAAGGCAACATCTAAGAACAAGGAAGAACCAAGAAGGTGCTTCAAGTGCAAGAGCAAGGATCATCTTGTTGTGGAGTGTCCTTACAATAGTGATAGTGATGATGACAAGAAGGATAAGAAGAAGAAGGAAAAGAAGGAAAAGATGATGACCTTCAAGAAGAGGAAGAAGGGTCACTCATATTGTGTTACTTGGGATGTGATGCTTCTTCTAGTAATGATGATGGTGATAGTGATGATGAGAAGAAAAACACCAAGAAGATGGCTCTTGCAAGCATTGCTATTAACAACAAGTCCTCTCTATTTGACGCTCCATCCACATGCTTCATGGCTAAGGCCAGTAAGGTACAATCCGGTGATGAGAGTGAGGATGAGGAGGATCCCTCCAAGGAGGAACTCATGGATATGTTACAAGAGGCTTAATCCTATATGGACAAGAAGAGAAAGGAATTCAAAGAATTGGGCAAGAAGCATCAAGCTCTTGAGCAATCCTTTGATGAGCTAAATGCTACTCATGAGAGGCTAATGGAAGCCTATGGGAAGCTTGAAAAGGCTCACTCTTCTCTTGTTGCTCATAAAGAGAAGGAACCTATTTGTTGGTGATCCTTATTGACCATATTTGACCGCCAAATAAGAGGAGAAACTAGCATGATTACACACATATGTTTTCATATTGACCTATTTCCACATGTATTGGAGAAAAAGTGTCTTGTAGGTAGGTTAGATCAAAAATGCAGAAATGAAGGTCAAAAGTGCGCAACCTAGGAAAGCGTAAAGCAGATCAAGCAAAGAAATGAAGCAAAAGCCCACCTACGTGGAAATTATGGGCCTCAAGCGCACGTGGATGTAGCCTAGGCCCAACATGCAGCCTGCCAGTCGAAGGCGGTCGCGGGGAGGCGCTAGCCAGGGGTGGCCACACTAGGGGGTGGTCGCACCCCTGCCTCTGCCACTCGGGCCCACTCGGTGCATGGCGGTTCATTTATGGCTGAGGAGGGTGGTATGGGGTGATTCCCTAAATATTACCTCCCCAAACCGCCTATAGGAGTAGTATATAAAGATAGGGAGAGCTCCCCTCAACACACACCACACTTGGAGCCATTCTACCCCACTCTTGTACTTTTATCCTTTTAGTAGTATTAGAGCTAGGAGAAGCTTCATTGGAGAGCTTGGATCTTGGAGTGTTTTTGGTATGAATAATATGAAGAATTCTTCCATGTTCTTGTTCTCATTTTATCAATATAGTTATTCTTATGAACTAGAGCAAAGTTCTTATGTTACTAGTTTAGCATATGCAACTTTATTCTTAATCATTCATACAACCTATATGGTTAGACTAAGAGATAAGTTGAGGTGGCGGTTCGTCGTTCCTTTGGGTTTGCCCTTGTCGTATGCTTGTTGATCCAAAGGGTCAGAGTCCTAGGGGGATAAGGGTAGTTTCTTTATACACAGGCATGGTGCCCAGGTATACAGGAACCTTTGGATGTGACAGTGCTCCACGGTTGAGGGTTGGTGGCAGGTGGTGATAGCCCTGTCCATCCCTTGTAATCCCTCACATTCGGGTATTCATATAGGAGTTCGTAAATTGCCTCCCAAGCTTGCTGGCAGACCAGTGCTTAGAGGTCTCCCCATTCATCTTATGCCTAGATCTAAGTCTTAACCATGTATCTGTATGATTACCCACTATTCTTGGCATATCTATATTAGGGTATACCTGCTCCCATTAGGATCTATTCTTTTATTCTTTATTCTTTATTTTCCTCTATCCCTGAGATTGGCTCGAGTGTGTGTCACACTATCTTAAATCCAATCATGTTTACCCCTACTATGAACTTTGGTTCATTATACAAGAATGCCATCTAGTTCATGTCCATACTAGAGACTTTTACACCATGCCTTCCTTTGGGAAAATATAAATAACGATACCCTGAATACTTCCGAGTGAAATTCTACAACAGTAAATCTGTGCGCTTGCAGAATATTTATGTATGCATTAAGAAATACTAACAAGCATTTCTAGCACCATTGTCGAGGAAGGCATAGGTTAAAAGAATCTAGTAGGACATGTCCATGACAATATGCAGGCTAATCTTGCTTGTTTTCTCCTATTGTGGATGAAAACAGGATAGTGTATGACTGGTTTCGCTCTGCCAACAAACTACATAGAGGACCCAGAGGCACTCCTAAGGAAGAATCAATTTCGTGTCACTTCTTCTTCTGCCACTCCATCGGGAACCGAACCCATCATCCTAGCACCATCTGCAACCACTACCATGGCCCAAAAGACGCTCCGCGAGTATTCCATCCCTGCCATTGCCAACATGCCCGTTGGGCCCAATATCAACGCCAGCAATGCCAACTTTGAGCTCAGGACTAGCCTAATCATGATGGTACAGGCAAATCCATTCTGTGGATTGCCTAGTGAGGATGCGAACGCACATCTCTAATACTTTCTGGAGTTGTGTGACACCATCGTCATGAAGGATGTCACACCGAAACTCATAAGAATCCATCTGTTTCCTTTCTCCCTTCTGGGGAAGGAAAAATAGTGGTTCTACAAGGACCCAGAAGCTATCAACACGTGGGCCAAGTGCTCCACGGTGTTCCTCACAAAATTCTTCCCAACGGCAAAACCAATACCCTACATGAAAGAACTTCAAACTTCCAGCAGAACACACATGAATCCATCCTCGAAGTATGGGAGAGGCTGCAAGAATACATCCTTGCCTGCCCACACCACGGGATGGAGAATTGGCTGATTCTCCAGAACTTCTACAATGGGTTCACACCCATATCAAGAGCCCATGTTGATGCTGCTGCTAAAGGCGCCTTCCTCTCACTCACGATAAATGGAGCTATAGCTCTTATCGAGAAGATGGTGTCCAATCAAGGCTGGAGTGAGGACAGACTCCAATATAAACAAAAAGGCATGCATACCATGAAGGAGACGGATATTCTTGCCGCCAAGCTAGACCTCCTGATGAAAAGATTGGATGAACATGCCAATGAAAAAGAAGAAATGAAAGGCACCGTTTAGGCCCTAGACTCGCATATGACATGCGAAGTCTGTGGCGAAACTGGACACTTGGGGAACGACTACCCCGAGACTTGTGAAGAAGCATCATTCATCAACAATGAGTATCGTCTGCAAGGAGGCCAAGGGTGGAACAATCAGTCGAGCCCATCTTACCAAGGTAATTCGAACTATAACTCAAATTTGAATTTGAATCAACCTTCCTTAAAAGACTTAGTATTAGGGAAGCTAAAATAAATGAAAATCTTACAAAGAAGCTTGTTTCTAATGATAAAACGCTAGAAAATATAAATTCTAAAATTGAAAGTTTAACTTCCTCCATCAAAAATCAATTGAGCTTTAATAAAATGATAGAAACATAGTTAGCTCAGATAGTTGCTGCTTTACCTACTGATAATCATGGGAGAATCCCAGGGCAACCAGAGAATCCTCGTGGGAAAGTTAATGCGGTGACCACGAGTGGTGGTAAATCCACTCGTGATCCACCAAACCCTAACCATGCAGGTAAGACAAAAGAGCCCAGGGAGGAAGAACCTTTGGGCCAAAACAAAGAATAAGAAGAGGAAACTGCACCACAAGACTTCACCGATACAAGCTTCTTGTCATTCCCCACACGCACACAGAAGCCAACCGTGGACGAGTAGTTCGCTCGCTTTGTTGGGATGATCCAGAAAACACATGTGAGCGTGCCTTTGATGGACATTTTGCATATACCTTCTTATGCATGCTACATTAAGGATATCAGCAACAACAAGCGACCACTGCCAACCATGGAAGTTATCAAGCTCACGGAAGAGTGTAGCGTAGCTATACTCAACTGGCTTCCGGAAAAGAAGAAAGATTTGGGGTGTCCCACAATCACGTGCTCAATAGGGACCTAGCAGTTCGACCAGGCCCTGTGCGACCTTGGGGCCAGCGTTAGTGTGATGCCCAAGTTCGTATTTGACCAATTGAACTTCATGCACCTTGTGCCAACGCCAATGTAGCTCTAGCTAGCTAACTCAACGGTCTTCTACCCAGTGGGGATTGCTGAAGACATTCCAGTGAAAATCTAGGTTTACTTCGTCCCAGTTGATTTCGTGGGGCTTGACATGGAGACAACGAAAGAATTGCCCCCTATCCTTCGGTGACCTTTCCTAAGCACCAAGAGAGCACAGATTGATATTGGAGCTAGAGAAATCCGTTTCAACATCAACGGCAAAGAAGAGAAGTTCAATTTTCGTCCTAGGCAGGAGCAATGCTCCATGATCATAATCAAGTACGGGCCAAACCCACAAGGTATCAGAGAAGTTGAAATTCAACCCTAACTAGTGGACAGCCTCATCAACAACATAAAGAAATCAAGAAGAGGCCGAGGCAAAAGAAATACAAACAAATCCTAAAGGAAGAAGCTCCTAAATCCACTTCCACACTACCAAGGAAAAACAAAATGGTGTGGAAACCTAAGGAGACAGCTTCAAAATCCACCACCACACCACCAAAGGCAAACAAAATGGTTTGGAAGCCAAAAGAAGTAAAGTTATCCGCGTCTACTTCTCCTAGACTGGAGGCTTCATCGTCAAATAAGAAGTGAAAGGAGAAGGAGTCCTGCTCAGTGGACTTTAACGATGAGTCCTTGCCGAAGGTAAATCGGTGGTTATCTCTTTTAAAATTTCAAATGCATTTTTAAAACCCTCAAAACATATCTTCTCCTAGTTACTAGAAAGTTTTCTAAAAAATAAAAATATATAATAATGATATGTTGGTTCATAAATTTAAAAGAAACATAAGCAGACTCTTAGGGTGGTGGCTAACAAAACCAACCCTCTAGTTTGCCATGTTGTTGTTTTATTATAATAATAATAGCAGGCGGACTATAAGGTTTGAGCTAGTTTGGGGGAGGACCCCCTACCATAGAGGTGACTTGTATCTTGCACTCTTAATTTTATTTTAGTTATCTTGCATAAATTAATAAAAAAATGAAATATGATAAAAAGACCAAAAATATTTATTTCACTCTACATATGTGTAGTAAGAATGTTTTAGTTTCTCTATGTTGAAATAATAAAATAGTTGCTATGGCTTATATTTCGTCTGTACCTAGTTTATAACTTAGTGTTCCCCAAGATTTGAGTTTGTCGGTTAAAAATGTCTCATCCTAAAAACTTGAAACTTGTGGGTAGCGAAAGCATGATCCTTGTCTAAGTTGTTGCGAGTTATGATATGGTACAATGGAATTTGCTATGATTTTGTTCTAAGAGAAACTTCACATCCAAAGTTTTTATTTTCAAAATACTAAAATGAAAAGTTCCTCAATGATGATATATCCTACCAAAGCCATATGATTCTATACAATGCAAAAACCTTAGTCATATGATGCTTGTTATCATGTTGAGCTTTGTCAAATTGATGTGACCCTTGTAAAGATTCTCGTCATGCACCCATGATCAAGATTCACGCAAACTCCATATATAATTATGCTAACTCTTACACTGAGAGTTACGCAAAAACATACCATCCGTCCACCAAATAAAAATAAAACTCCACCAATGTGTCATGACTCTCTCTCTCTCTCAGTATTTCTCTGTGATAAAGAAAATATGGGCTATGCAAAAAAAATAAATCCATGCCAAAGAGCATGAGAGAGAAAAATACATGCTAAAAAGCATGAGAGAAAAAAGAGAGAAAAATAAAGATAGCCCATATTCCACAAAACACAAACAAAGGGAGAGAGTCATGCAAAAAGGAGTCCAAAAACCAAAAAGATTAAAATTCCCCACACTTGCACTTCTTGATCAAAGTGTATGCCATGCTTCTCCTTGGATCTGGTTTTTGACTTAGCAAAATTATGTGATGAAAGTATGCCTCTCTTTCATACCTACCTAAAAGTCCACAAAAAAACTTATAGAAGTAGGATGAAAAGAAAGGAAACATCAAAGTCTTTGGTGAGGATTATACACATTGAGTGATTGTCACACCCAATTTCAAGGACGAAATTGAATGCATAAACTCGTGTGTGCCCAGGGATCAATCCACACACAAGTCACAAATTACAAAGTATCATCACTGTGCTTATTACATAACGAACAATAACTCCATATCAAAGAATTACAGACCAACGGAAGGTAAAGATAACTCTCGTAGAACACCATCTCATAGGGAAGGTCAACTGGTTGACCAAGCCTAGAAATCTTCAGGGAAGTACTCATAATCACCAGTTCCTGATACCCATCCGGGATTTTTATCCAAATAGACAAAGTACACAAGCGTAAGTACTCTCGTACTTAACAAGTAAACATGGGGTTCATGAAGCTCAAAGGATAGACATGGGTTTTGCTGCAGTTGCTTTTAGTTGTTCACAGTTTTAGCAATTGTGTGGCAACAAGAATTTCCATAGCCCAAATAAACATATGATCAAGTGAACGAGATATAATGCTTATATGAACAAGTAACAATAATCAATAACCAATGACAACTGATGAGCTATGCCATAAGGACATCACGCAGTAAGGAGCCCAAGCCACTCGTAACCGCGAGTACGGTTGTTATAACAGTTTTAACACTCTGTAGAGGTTGCACATCTTTACCCATGAGTCGTGTTGCCCATATGCCATGGGTTAATTACTCCCTTAACACTTCCAAGGTGAACAGGCAGGGTACACTATGAAACCTTTCGAAAGTTCGTCTAACAAGTTAGGGCCGCTAGGGATGGCAAGGGGATGTAGAGCTCCTCTTACGAGTGGCACAATGACGCGCAGCCTATACACAGTCAGACAGAGGCCGCACTATACCCAACTCGTCAAGAACCTAATGCGCCCTTTTGGGTAGCCACTAACAAGCTAGAAATGGTCCTTTTACTTAGTTAAAGCCAGAGCCATGTAGCCATCATGGTTGTACTGTAAGTCCCGGGGTAATCCACTTACAGAAATATCTCTATGAGTAAGAACACAGGTTGAGGTGCCTGTGGTTCCACCTATAGTCCACGTTGCTAAAAAGTCATCTTTTATTGTCATTACATATAACATTAATCAAGTTTACATGATCATAGTCCTTTGCTTGGCACTAGCATCACACTACTCGAATGCATAATCCCACGGTAACAAGGTATGAGGTACAAATCTAGAATAACCTTATAGGATAACAAGGGAACTAATGCATATGATTAATGAATGATTTTGGTGATTAGGACAACAAGGATGATCCCATGTATACTTGCCTTGGTTCTCGTACTCCAGCGGGTCTTGCTGGTCTTCAAAGAATTCCTGCTCACCCACATATTCCTCACCGTCTGAACTCGATCACACAACGCATCCACACGCATTCCAAGACATTCATATAAAGCAACAAAGGTATAATTAGAATAGTACACCATCAACAAAAAAAAGTAGGAAAAGACTTTATAAACAGATCCTACGCATCGCTATGAGCATATCAACGTGAATTTCACGTAAAACGGAGTTATAACGCGAAAGATATGAATTAAACAGGATTTTCTATAGCCATATAATTAATTAAACCTAACCATGAAAATTAAAAGTTGCAAACTATATTTACAGGTTCAAAACCATGTAGAGAATTTTATTACGAATCTAACGCAATTCAAACGGTTCAAATCGGAGTTCAAACGCAACTTTTATAAACATTTCAAAATTGATGGCATTTCTGTAAATATAAAAACGTATTTTGGTTCAAACTGAAGAGGATTACGCTTTCCAAAATGGAAAACGTATTCACTATTGGCGCCATGGATTGCGGGTTTGTTTCAAAGAAGTATAGGGGTTCTTTAGCAAAAGATCCCACGTAGGGGTACGGGACGTTCTCGGTCGTTGGATCAGAATCAGACGGCTGAGAAAGAAAGGGGGAAGAAGAGAAGCAGCTCAATAGAGCTCTCGGCCATGGCGTTGCCATATGCGGTGATCTGGAGCTCGGCGGCGAGGTGAGTGAGGGCTCCGAGAGCTCGGTTTCCACGTGGAAAAGACTTCGGGGAGAGATAGATGCACGGCGTGCTTGGCTAGGCCCTCGGGACGACCGGAGGGGGAGATTAGCGCGGTGACGGCCATGGCCGGCGGCGGGAAGCTCGCGGCCACCACAGAGAAAATCCCTAGAGGCCACCTTTCAAGAAAATGAGCAGACGGGGAGGAAGAGGAAGGTGAGGCGAGTGCGAAAACGTTCTCGGTTGGGCACGGGGAAGAGGGAGGAGGCGGGCGCACGGGTCGCCATGGCCGGTGGTGTGCGGCCATCACGGACGAGGGCTCTAGGGATCCTAATTCGGCAAATTGAGTGCCTGGGAAGAACTAGGGAAACCACATGAAGCTTACTGAGGCGAGGAAGTGGACGGAGGTGGCTCGGAAGCTTCGGGCGACACGGGATCGCGGACGGCGTCGAGGTGGTTCACGCCGGCGAGAAAACTGGTGTCGCAAGGGAGAAAAGAAAAGAACTCGTAAGCCGAGGCTGGTGCGGGGAAGACGATGCGGGGCTCGGGGCGATGCTTACTGACGCGGCGGAGCTCCGGTGAAAGCTCCCGCAAGTGACGTCGTCGGTGGCTTTGCGAGTGCGAGAACAGAGAGCGAAAGGGGGAGAAGAGAGGGGGTGCGGTTCCCTTTTAATGAGCTCGGGCCATGGTTGCGGTTGCCTAGTGCGAGGGAGTGGGAGTGGGGAACGGGGGAGCGGGAAATCTCTGATCTCTTGGCTATAGCATATCCTTTATGAAATCAAGTACTATGCTCAAGTCATATCTAGTGTGTTTGTCATGGCTTGGTTATGCTATATTGCTTCCGCGCTAATCTCTAATCTCTTGGCTATAGCATATCCTTTATGAAATCAAGTACTATGCTCAAGTCATATCTAGTGTGCTTGTCATGGCTTGAATGGGTAGGCATGTTTTTTGTCCTTCTTATCACTAACCCATGCCTATCTCATGTCAAGTCATGTTTTCTTTTATCAAAATTCACTCATTATTCTCTACTCGAGCTTGTATTGTCGTCAATCACCTAAAAGGGGGAGATTGAAGAATCATGGACCCTTGTGTTTAGGCGATTAACGACAATGCTAGGTCACTATGACTAACGTGTGTTTTGCAGAGGCAAAGTCATTAGTGATACAATTTGAATGGGCTTAATG
Source organism: Microstegium vimineum (assembly GCA_022036555.1). Taxonomy (NCBI): domain Eukaryota; kingdom Viridiplantae; phylum Streptophyta; class Magnoliopsida; order Poales; family Poaceae; genus Microstegium; species Microstegium vimineum. The sequence goes on from CM039136.1 coordinate 4,564,747, forward strand.
GATATTCATGCCCCCAAGATGGAAATCGTTTCGATTGCAAAGGATGATGATACAAGTTGAAGACTAGGCTAGTTCTTAGTGCCATAAGGTTGAGAAGGGCACTAAGTATAGCTAGGGTTTTATTTTTCCTTTGACCATACTATAAAGGGGGGTATGAGATTAGTAGCTTGACCTAGGAGAGTTTAGGAGAGTGGGTATATGCACACTTGTCACAACTAGTCCTAGAGACCTTGCTTTCAGCCCTTGGTTAACCCTAGAAATGGTAGGAGCAAAATCCCTCGAGAGATCTCAGCGAAATTAGTTGAAATAGGGGGAGAAAGAGGCTCCGGACCAGTCTGCCAAGTAGGCGTCGGACCAAGGAGAGTGGTCTGACGGTCCCTGACTTAGGCAAAAGTTCAGCTCGAGAAGCTCCGGACCACCTGTCTGCAGAGCGTCGGACCATAGGAGAGTGGTCCAATGGCTCGTGTCAGAGAGAGAGAGCCTGAAAGAAGGCTCCGGACTAGTCCGACGGTGAGTCCGATGGCTAGTCCGACGCTTCAAGACAGGAGGTTGTTTTCATACAGTAAGCTCCCTGGCTCCGGACCAGAGCGTCGGACCAGGGCTCCGGACCAAGGAGAGTGGTCCGATGGTTCGAAGAAGAGAAAATGTTTTCACTCAGTGAGCACCCTGGCTCCGGACCAGTGCGTCGGACCAAGCAGAGTAGTCCGACGGTGCCTGAGTCTGAATTCAGAGTGAGCTCCGGACCAGTGTGCTTGGTCCGGTGGTGTGAGCTCCGGACTAGTCCGATGGCTTCGCAGAGAAAAGAAAAAGCAAAAAACGGCTAGTTTTGGAGGTGGGACTATTTATAGTTGCCCCCTTCGTCCTTAGGAGGTCTCTTGGCCATTGTTTCAGCTGGTGACACCTTGAGAGAACCTTTGGAGAGTCAAGTGCCTAGTGAGGGAGAGATTAGAGAGAGTTCATCTTGTTCTTCCCTCCTAGAGTGATTAGGAGTGACTTGTGTGCATCCATCCACCTTCCTAGCCTTGATTTGGTCAAGTGAAGGTCTTGTGCTTGTTACTCTTGGTGTTCGACAGCACCTAGACGGTTTGGTGGTGTTCGGAGGAAGTGATCGCCGAAAGATTGTTGGCGGCTCTTCTCCAAGCTTCTGTGATCGGTTGTGGGCGATTCACCGAGCCGGAGTGGCGAAGAATCAGCCCGTAGAGAGCACTCTACCCTGGCGCGGGTAGAGGGGGAGCGATACCTTGCGAGGTGCTCCAACGAGGACTAGGGGGGTGTATCGACACCTCGATACCTCGGGAAAACATCGCTGCGTCACTAAGAATCTCTTTTCCCTAGCTCTTTATATTTCCGCATTACATTCCGTCTTGTTCTTATCTTACCTACTAGAATTGCTTAGGTTGTTCTTAAATTTCATGAACTGCTGCCACTTTCTAGCTAGGACACACGGACGGTAGGCACTAGGGGTGATTGGCATTTGATAGGTTTTCATATTTGCTTTAGAAATTTAAAACAAGCCCAATTCACCCCCCCCCTCTTGGGCATCTTGATCCTTTCATGACTATTGATGTATGAGAACTCAGCATATGGCAGACTTCTGTCCTAACTCGTACCATGCTGTAAGGCACAAGCTCTCAACATGTCTTCCAGGATTTGGTTGGTCCTTTCTGTCTGCCCATCAGTTTGAGGGTGATATGCAGTACTGAAATTCAGCTTTGTCCCTAAAGATCCATGCACTTTCTGCCAGAACTGTGATCTTGCGAAGCTGTAAGATCAACCAGTTGAGCTCCTACCCGCCTCAATCGCCCGGCGTAAGGTCATCTTCCCCAACTCCGGCGAAACTCCGCCCGATCGGGTTCGACATCGTCTGAGCTAGACAGGAGCTCAATTAGTCGATTGAGTTGCATTTGTTGATCCTTGTTCGTCACTGATCATGGTGCTCTTGCTGGATTTAGTTGTAGTGCGTTGGTTCATCGGGAACACATTCGAGCCGCAAGTTCATCGCCGCCGTGGACACCTCACCGTCGACGGCATATTTCTTCTACCTTTCTGACCGAGTTAGTGCACGCATCAGCACTAGGGTAAGCCCGTGATCGTTTTGCGCCACTTAGTTTAATCTCTACTGCTTTGTATTGCCCTGACCGCGTGCGTCCGGCGAGTTCACCGCCGTCAGCCATGGTCACGTTCGTGGATAGGTCTCTGTGAAGCTTTGTTCTTGCGATTAGTTAGTTCAGTAGAGTCATGATGGTGTGCTGATCACGTTGGGAAACTTGTTTAGGGAAGAACCGAGCTGTATTGCCCGGCATAAACCTGGCAGGGTTCGGTCGTCCGCCATGAACGGTGGCGAACTCACTCCAGTAGCGTAGAGCATGAACCAGTAGGATCATTAGGTGCGCAATAGCAAGGAGAACATGTACTACTCTTTAGCAATATTATCAAATGGCTTTGCTTTTGTATCTTTCACAGAGAAGCAGGATACAGATCGCCAATTCAGGAGACATTCGTTCCAATTCTAAATCCCTAGATTAGTTTTGAGATATGCAGCAATAAAATCGGCAAGAGAGTTCGCAACAAGACCCTGGAAATCACTCAAACACAACCAAACACCCACCACCCTCTTTAACCTTTGATGGAAAAAATGCGTGCGCATAATGGAGTAATAATAAGAATATTTACATTTTGGTAATGCCCGGAGACGAGGATGCCACAAAAAGCACCATGCCTTTGGCTAGACCCAACCCAAGAAAGCATTGCATTGAAGCCTAAGTACCCAGAAAACGTATTGCCAGTTCTTCATATGATGTGCACACGATCTTTATCCGAGTTATATCGAAGTTTAATACACCAAGGGTACCAATTTCAGCTCTTGGGGAAACAAGTTCCAACATATCCCGAACTCAGGTGGACAAAAACTATTTATCCGATTGTTATACGTCATATATAGTCCATCCACAAACAGATGGTACACAGGTTGTGCAAAAATGGTGTGTACTCTGCTCCGCACAAACAACCGGTACAACCGTACAAGGAGCCGCCTCTCTAGCCGCAATTAGTAGTCATCGCCTCTGGAAATGACCTCTTTGCAAGTTGGCCGGAGTAAGATGGTGTGCTCAAACTGCGAGACGTAGCTCCCTCTCACGTCACACAGGGGAGGATACGGCTGTCGACAGAGCGCAAAACGGTGAATATACATGTCAGCGACAAGGTTAGGTTTGGACAATGGAGCAGGGACGGAACAATACACCTACCTGAATGATGCCATTATCACATAGATTTTTCAGAGCCATGAGGTATTTTGTCTCACCAAGCCGGTCCAAGTAACGGCGGCAAAAGGCAAGCGTTCCAAAGTTGTTGTTGATGGTCCCAAGTAGTTGCTTGGCCTTTGCTAACCGCAAAGGCACATGTCCAACATCAAAGTTCTTCATGTAGTGACTGCATTCCAGGTCCTCCCTGACAAATCCCTTTCCTGAAATCATCATGAAACTCATCAAGTGTGTGTGCACTGTGCAAGTCTTCAAGAACTTAAACGTGTCCAAGTAGGGACAAGAAATTTATGTTGTGCAGACAAGGGTCATTCTATTATATTTAAGTAAGTGTTTGTTTTTTGTTGCAAACAGTTATGACATAAATATTGTACTCCTATCTTTCCATCTCTGAGTTGAAGCTACATAAGTAACATACCCGTAGATCCAAAAGTTTCAATGGCATAAAACTCCCCTTCCTCCATTTTTGTCTGTTCTCCACCTTTCACTATTGGAACTGATTTCCCAGCATGGATTTGATATGGCCCAATGCTATGTCCATTGAGGTTCCGAACACTTTTAACTGTCACACAGGCAACAACGTAGTTTGAGTTATCATTCGTTTTTCACTATACATTATTTTCACAGCAGAAAATCAGAAGCTGCGTATGACAACTTCACATTACCCTGGAAAATTTTCCCATTGATTTCAATCTCGTATGACTCCATAACTTCTTGGATTGCAGCACCAATGTCACCAAGCCGCGCATCTATTCCTGCTTCCTGAAATGAAGTAAAAATCAAATCATTTGGATGTTCAGTGTGTGCATGCTACAACAGAGAAATAATCTCAAACAACCATGGCCACTAAGAACAGGAGAAATCAAATTAGGCAGACAGATAATGATCCATACAATATTGCCTAGTGGAAATCAGTATTCTAATGAACACGTGAACACGATGCACTTGAGCAAGACATCAAAAGTTCAGTACAATCAAACAGAGACTACATGAAAAGGAAGCCTACAGAGTGCAGAGAAAAATGTCGAAATTACCTTGATCCCTGTATTTGTGGCATCTCTCGTTGCTTGCAGCAATGGATCGAACATAGGATTGAATGCAACAGTAAATGCACAATCAACAATGTACCCTAGAACATATATCAAGTTAGCGTTTGCAATTAAAAAAGTATTGACTAATTGACGAGAAATCCACACAAGTAGTCACATCAACAAAGCAAAGACAATAAAATAAAACAAAATCATTGGCAGACCATCTATATGTGTTCCAAAATCCAGCTTCATCACATCATCATATTGTAGCACAGTTTTGTCTCCCGCATTTGGAGTCCAGTGAGCTGCAACCCTAAGAATTGCATTTTTCTTCCATCAATTCTTGAACTGAATGAAAAGTTGGAAAGACATCTAAGCATACCAAATTAACAGAAACACTATAAAAGAATTCCATACCAATTCAAGGAGCATCCAGTCGGAAAAGCAATGCCAGCTTGCAGTCCATTCTCCTTGATAAGTTTCCGGACCATGTTTTCCAATGTTTCACATAGATCAACCATTAACATTCCAGGTTTTATGATGCTCCTCATATATTTCCGCACCTAGCAAATAAGAATATAAATACGTTGTAGAATTGTAACCAACATATAGAATAAAGGGTTATTTGGATCCATACCATTACAATTTTTGAACTTTGGAAAAATACCATTACTATTCACCTATTTTGAAGGATACCACTACAAATTTTTGGTTCTCACAAAAACACCATAAAATACGTATGAAGACGATTTGGACCCACCTGTAAGCGTATACGAATACATATACTTTATTCCAGCCCCTCTTACTATCGCTGACGTGTGGGCCTCACATGTCATATTCTTCTTCCTCCTCCCATCCTCCATTGCCGAGCAGCATTCGCCGTCGCCGCTGTCGATGGCGAGCTGGTGTTCCGAGCAGCACGTCAGCCACTTGGGCAAGCAGCAGCACACGCACACGGACTCGGACACGCAGGCGAGCAGCAGCAGCACATGGACACGGACACGCAGGAGAGCAGCAGCATACGGCCACGGACACGCAGGCGAGCAGCACGCGGACCCAGCAGCACACGGCCACGGACACGCAGGCGAGCAGCACGCGGACAAGCTCCCAGGCCATGTGCTGCGCGCACCACCGAGGCCGTGAGTCTCCCGGCCGCGAGCTCCGCGCCGGTTGCGTGCTGCGCGCACTGCCCAGGCTGCGAGCTCTTCGGATGCGTGCTCCGCGCGCCGCTTGGGCTGCCTGTTCCACCGGCCACGTGCGCTCCACCGCCGGCCGCTCGCCCACGTGATGCTGCTGCGTGCCCGGGAATAGAAGATAGCAAGAGGAGGAAGAAGAATATGACATGATGGGCCCGCATGTCAGCCACAGGGAGAGGGGCTAGAATGAAGTATTCGTATTTGTATACGCTGGCAGGTGATAGCCGCTGAACTCGAACTCTAGGAATCAGTAGGAGTTGAACTCTCATGGAGAGGATGACAATTGGGAGTTGGGGCAAATTTTCTTTTATTTTTTCTCACACCATACTGCCATACCAACCTGAAGGGTTGGGGATACAAATATATAGGGCTGCTAACCAGCCAAGCACAACCTAGGTGTTGTCCTAGATGCTAGTCTAGATGCTAGTCAAGATGTTGTCCTATAGATGTTGTCCTACAGATGCTAACAGCCCAGTCAAGATGTTGTCCTATAGATGCTGTCCTAAAGATGCTAACAGCCCAGTCAAGGGTGATGTTCTTGATGCTGCCCTTGAGAGGCAGCTGCAGCACCATGTGTTGCAGCCCTCCACCAGACAGAGATTTATCCATCAATCTCCCCCGAAGTCTTGTGTGGCTCCTTGTGGGGAATCTGAGCCATCCCGATCCTGGTGCGGAACTCCTGGAACTTGACCCGCCTAAGTGACTTGGTCAGGAAGTCGGCAAGCTGGTCTTGGGTGTTGATGTAATCGGCCCGGACACTACCTTCGTCCAGGCAGCTTCTGATGAAGTGGTACCTCACCCAGATGTGCTTGTTGCGCTCATGGAAAACAGGGTTCTTCGCCAAGGCCAAGGCGGACTTGTTGTCCACCTTGAGCTCCACTGACTCTACGTCTCTGCCAAGGAGATCGCCGAGTAGCCGAGCCAGCCACAGAGCCTGTGTGGAAGCGGTAGTGGCTGCAATGTACTCTGCCTCGCAGTTGGACAGAGCCACTACCTGCCGCTTGATTGACTGCCAACTGATCAGACACTTGCCGAGGAAAAACAGCGTCCCGCTGGTGCTCTTGCTCGTGTCGATGTCGCCGGCGCGGTCACTGTCGCTGTACCCAATGAAGTGCGCCGCGCCGGGGCACCTCGGGTAGTGCAAGCCGTAGTCGGAGGTGCCTGCGACGTAGCGAAGGATCCTCTTCACGGCCCGTTGGTGCTCCGTCGTTGGTCGCTGCATGAACCGGCTGACATAGCCGACGGCGAACGCCAAGTCCGGTCGCGTGTGGACAAGGTAGCGAAGGCTGCCCACAATGCGCCGGTACTGTGTCGCGTCAACCTCCTCCGCCGTACTCTCACGACTCAACTTCAGCCTCTCCTCCATAGGAGTGTGGGCTGGGTTGCAGTCGGTGAGGCCGCCTAGCTCCACGATGCGCTTGGCGTAGGCAGTTTGGCGAAGGGAGATGCCGGAGCTATCCTGGTGGACCTCGATCCCAAGGTAGAAAGAGAGAGGCCCGAGGTCGCTCATCTGGAAGGTGGCCTTCATCTCCATCTTGAATGCCTCGATCTCCTCCTTGGTACCGGTGATCACAAGGTCGTCGACGTAGACGCCTACCAGCAGGGCATTGCCTCCCTTGCCACGCCGATAGACCGCGGCCTCGTGAGCACTCTGCTGGAATCCCATTTGCTTGAGGGTGGAGTCCAGCTTGGCGTTCCAAGCTCGCGGTGCCTGCCGCAAGCCGTAGAGGGCCTTGCGCAGGTGGAGGACCTTGCTCTCTTTGCCGAGGATAATGAATCCCAGCGGCTGGCGGACGTAGACCTCCTCCTTCAAGTCGCCGTTGAGAAAGGCAGACTTGACGTCCATGTGGTGGACGCGCCAACCCTCCTGGGCTGCGAGAGCGAGGAGGCGCACGGACTCCATCCGTGCAACAGGCGCGAAGGCGTCGTCGAAGTCGACTCCCTCCTGCTGGACGAAGCCACGTGCCACGAGACGCGCCTTGTGCTTGATCACCTCTCCAGCCTCGTCTTTCTTGAGCTTGAAGACCCACTTGAGAGAGATGGCGTGGTGGCCGGCCGGAAGGTCGGCCAGCTCCCACGTCTTGTTCCGCTCGACAGCGTCCATCTCCTGTATCGCGGCACGCCATGCCGCGTCTCTCTCCGCATCGGCGAAGGAACGAGGCTCGCCGTCGTCCTGTGCAAGGTGCAGCTCCGCCTCGAAGTTGCGTTGCGCCGGTTCAGGGACCGACTGCTCGTCGAGGAGGTTGTCCATGGTACGGTAACGCAGAGGCTCGCCGTCGTGGTAGGCGTCGATGCGATCCTCGTCGTTGGACAGCAGAGTGGCGAACTCCACCGTGCGCTCTTCGTCGTGGGCCGAAACTGTTGGCGCCGAGCCTGAAGGGGTAGGTGCCGATGTAGGAGAGCGAGGTGTGGCCGGCGGTGCTGGCGGTGGACTCGCCGGAGCCTGTGGACTTGCCGGAGCTGGTGGTGGAGGTGGTGGCGACGAGCGAGGTGGTGGTGTAGGCGAGCTCGATGAAGACGAGCTGCTAGCTCCCCCCCGCTCCCTTGAAGTGGACGTAGTCGACGACGAAATCGCTGATCGTCGGAGTCGAGCCGTCGTCCACCATCTTACCCCACGTCCAGCTTCGCCCTTCGTCGAACGCGACATCGCGCATGATGCCCCACTCGCCGTGTCACAGGGTCGAGGACGCGGTAGGCCTTGGCACCCTCCGCGTAACCGATGAAGACCCCTGGCGTACTCCGGTCGTCGATCTTGCTGACGTGGTTGAGCTCCTTGACGAAGACCAGGCAGCCGAAGACGCGAAGGTGGCTCACCGAGGGCTTGCGCCCATGCCAGGCCTCGTATGGCGTCTTGCCATCTAGGGCCTTGGTGGGGGAGCGGTTGAGCAAGTGAACAGCAGTCATCACCGCCTCACCCCAGTAGATCGCCGGCATCCCTCTCTGCTTGAGGAGGGCACGGGCGGTGGCCACCACTGTCTGGTTGCGGCGCTCAACAACGTCGTTCTGCTGCGGAGTGTACGGCGCGGAGAAGTGGCGGTGGATCCCCTCATCGGCGCAGTACGCCGCGAACTCGGCCGCCGTGAACTCGCCGCCAATGTCCGTGCGTAGGACCCGAAGCTTCCGTCCGCACTCCGCCTCTGCAGCAGCTTGAAGGCGCTTGATGGAGTCCGCCGCGGCTGCCTTGATGTCTAGCAGGACAGCCCACATGTAGCGGGACATGTCGTCGACGAGGAGGAAGTAGCGCCGACCTCCAGGTGTAGCCAGTGTCACAGGGCCACATAGGTCACCGTGTACGAGCTCCAGCTTCTCCTTGGCGTGGAAGCTCGCCTGACGAGGGAACGGGAGCCGCCGCAGCTTGGTGAGGACGCAAGTGTCGCAGAACTGCTCCACATGGTCGACGTGCGGCATGCCCCGCACCATCGCCTTGCTGCCGAGCTGCCTCAGGGCCTCAAAGTTGAGGTGCCCAAAGCGCTCGTGCCACCTCCAAGCATCGTCGTCGCGGCGGGCTGCAAGACAGAGAGGTTGCGCCACCCGTGCGTGAAGGACGTAGAGGCGGTTGCTCCTGTTAACCTTGACAAGGAGCCGGTGTCGATGATCCCAGATGCGCAGCACCCCGTGCTCGATCTCCACGCGCGATCCGTTCTCATCCAGCTGTCCCAAGCTGATGATGGAGTTCCTCAACGCGGGGATGTAGTAGACACCGGTGAGCAGCCTGTGCTCACCAGTCTTGGCGACGAAGACGACGAAGCCGACGCCTTTGATCTCCACGGCGGAGGCGTCCCCAAACTTGACGGTGCCTCGGGTGCCTGAGTCGAGCTCGGAGAAGAACTCCCGTCGCTCGGTCATGTGGTGGGTGGCGCCGGTGTCGAGGCACCACCCATCGGTCTTGTCGTTGCCAGAACTGTCACCGAGGAGGGCATGTGCTTTTGGCTCATCAAGGTGAAGGAGCCGCTGCGACTGGTGCCGCTGGAGGTAGTTCTATGCTCGCATGAGCAATGAACAAAGCTGGTTGCTCCTCCTCTGCCTGCGCGACGTGGGCTTGGGCGCGTCTTGGTTGTCGGCACTCCTTGGTCCAATGACCAAGTTTGCCGCAGTTGTAGCAAGGTTCATCTCGTGGCGGCTTTTGCTTGCCAACGGCGCCTCCACGGTCGTTCGCCCTCGGCACGTCCTCGCGCCCCTGCCTGGGCGGCTTTGCGCGGCTTGCCGCGCTTGCCGCGCTTGCGACCATCCGTCGTGGAAGAAGGCTCCCCCTTCTTCCTGTCACCTTGGCCAGCAGCCCACTGCTCCCGAGTGAGAAGGAGCTTCCCGCCAATGGTGACGGGTCCCGAGGAGCGTTGTGGCTCATCGCTGTCAACGACCTTGAGGCGACCCAACGCCTCCTCGATCGTCATCGTGGAGAGGTCCAGCAAAGACTCGATTGAGCGAGCCATCTGCTTGTACTTGTCGGGGACGCAGCGGAAGAGCTTCTCCGTAGGTGTCGTCGCCGAACTGCACCATTTTCTGCAACAGAGTGTTGAGACGGAGAGCAAAGTCATCGACGTCCTCACCTGGCTTGAAGGCCAGGTTCTCCCACTCCCTGCGTAGTGCCTGCAAGGTAGACTTGCGAGCACGGTCGCTGCCAATGCGTGCTGCAGCGATGGCATCCCAAGCCTCCTTGGCAGTTCGCTTGTTGGTAAGCGAAAACTGCATCTCGGGCGGGACTGTAGCAATGAGAGCATCCAGCGCCCGTCGATCTTGGTCGTATTCGACGTCGTCGTACCGGACTGCATCCCACATGTGCCGCACCTGGAGCCTTACCCTCATCACCGCAGCCCACTCGACGTAGTTGGTCTTGGTGAGGGTAGGCCACCCGCCGCCGGGGCCGAAGTCCCTGACAACAACCTGATATTCGCGGTGACCACGATACCGAACCGGGGAGAGAGAGTCGCGTCGCCTGTGAAGGCCGCGCTCTCTATCGACCCATATGTCGCCGTCGTGCGCTCCTCCTCCAGGAGCGCCACCGTCATGGTTGCCTCCTCCAAGAGCGCCACCGGCGCGCCCGCGCCTGTCTGGGCTGCCACCACGCTCATGGGCGTGTGCAGCTGCCCACTGTGCAACTCGTCCTCGCGCTGCCTCCCTTTCCAGCAACTCGAGGTCCGCATCAGCGCTGTCGTCAGCAACGATGGAGTTGCCGTTGCTGCTACGCAGAGCCTCGACCTCTGCTGCTGCTGCTGCCGCTGCTTCCGCCTCCGCTTTGGCTGCTGCCAGCCTCGACGCTATTGTCGCCGCAGCAGCAGTCTCCTTCGCCACTCGCTCGCGTTCCTCTGCCGCAGCGAGCTCGGCCGCCTGCCGACGCTGCGTGCTCGAGGTGATCGAGCGTTGAGACTATCCTGCAGACATGGCACACCAATGAGGGGCTGCTGCGTGGAGAGAGAACAGCTTGTGACGAGCTGCTGCTCGTCTGGACAGAGGGGGAAGTGTGAACCGAGGCAGCCGGAGCTGCTGCTGCTCCTAGTTGTGGCTGCTGCAAGGTTGGGAGTGAGGCTGGAGAGGGAGTTGAGCAGGAGATGCTCAGGCTACAGGAAATTACGGCTTTGATACCACTTGATAGTCGCTGAACTCAAACTCTAGGAATCAGTAGGAGTTGAACTCTCATGGAGAGGATGACAATTGGGAGTTGGGGCAAATTTTCTTTTATTTTTTCTCACACCATACTGTCATACCAACCTGAAGGGTTGGAGATACAAATATATAGGGCTGCTAACCAGCCAAGCACAACCTAGGTGTTGTCCTAGATGCTAGTCTAGATGCTAGTCAAGATGCTGTCCTATAGATGCTGTCCTACAGATGCTAACAGCCCAGTCAAGATGTTGTCCTAAAGATGCTAACAGCCCAGTCAAGGGTGATGTTCTTGATGCTGTCCTGAACAGGCAGCAGCAGCACCATGTGTTGCAGCCCTCCACCAGAGAGAGACTTATCCATCAGCAGGTGGGGTCCAAGTCATTTTCATACGTATTTTGTGGTGTTTTTGTGAGAATCGAAAAATTGTAATGGTATGTTTCAAAATAGGCGAATAGTAATGGTGTTTCTCCAAACTTCGAAAATTGTAATGGTTTGGATCAAAATAACCCTAGAATAAAAGTTGTGCTGCGCATAAATTACAGAGAGTTATATTTTAAACCTGTCTGTGAACTTCTGCTGCTCGTCGAACAGAGTTGTACATTGGCTTTTGCAGTCGTTCCAGCTCCCTCTTTTCCTCACTAGTTGTTCTCCACAAATTACTGAATAACAATAGTGTATAGATTTGTAAGAATTACTGGTAGTTCATTATATTAATTCAGAACTGGTGGTGCTTAACAAGATGCAGAAAATCCAATCCCCCCCCCCCCCCCCGCCCCAAACACATAGGATAATTTGATTCAATAGAACTTCAGCTACTGGTAATAGACTTGCACTCACTCATCCTTATATTGTTGGATTTCACCCTCAGGAAATTCTCCTGACGGAAAAAGCTCATCAACAGGTATCGATGGAGGATCTGTCTGTTGAAGGGGGTCCTTCTTCTTTCTACAGAAGAGATGAAAAATCCTTGTGAAATGAAACAGGACAAACAATAAAAGTATTTTTCAACTCAACAGCAGAACTCACTTGGATTTGTTTTTCTTCTTTTTCTTCTTTACAGCTCCTGAAGAATACCCATTTCAAAAGACAGATGTTAGACTAACCCCAACTTAAATGCTAGAATAACCTTCAGCTTTTATAGGAAAATTTTGGCAAGGTGGAGTTGTCACCTGGTGCTCCATATTGAGATGGACCATCAGCTTGTGCTTCATCATCATCGTCCTCTGGTGGTGAGGACTGAGCTGCAAGAACAGAATGATTGCTGTTTGAAGCTTTGTCTTTGATCAGATTATCCTGCAAAAGAAAAATGGATATTAATTTGTATGAAAAAAATACAACAAATCAAGGGTCAAGCATGAGAAATGTGGCGTATAAGAATCCACGATCCATACAATAAAGTTGTTATCACTTATTCAAGTCTTCTAATCATTTCACTTTCAAACTGAACTGACTACCTCATCTAGTGAAAAGTTTAGTGACCATTCTTTGGACAATTTTGTCCATTACTTACAAGTGACTTCAGACAAAGCATGACTGAAACACAGAACAAATGAAGAGGCTAATATTGAATTAAACATGTGAGTATGCAAGACAATGACCAGTTATCATGACTAGAACAGGACCACCTCCGCAAACGAAATACTCCTCCAATTCTCAAATAGATGCCAAAGAAAATATGCTCAACCTTGTGCAGAACAGTACTACTGTCTAGTGATACATTTCCTGGGCCATGGAAAACAAAGGAACTGCTGCAGGTACTTACTTTTGTTTCATCATTTTGTCCAACATGCAGTGCCTCCATCTCCTTGGTTGTTGCATCAACCGCAGCCATTTTGAACCTGAATATGCAGGATAAACAAAACCGTAAGACCCAATATATATCAGTATAAACTGCATTTCAAATAAATGTATCTCCATTATAAAGCAAATGAGTACTGATGTATTATCTCAGCTATTCACAAGTGTCTAACAGAAACTTGACACATTCATAAATGATAAAGTCATTGATAACAAATAATATCATATCTGGATTACTAGTACTTGGTCATTAAACTTGTAAGCGAAATGCATGATTTTGAGTCAGGTCAAGAAGCTCATTAAACAGAATTACGCACAAATTGTTCAATGCAGTAGCATACTGGCATTTAGTTACATGTATACACCACAAGTGAACTAACTGTACCATGTATGTTCTTGTGCACTCAACCTAGCAACAATATGAAATTCTTTGTTGAAATCATTTTCTCTCTCATTTGTTGGTTTACCTAGGAAATTTGGACATTGGCTTGCAAGCTAGATGAGAGACTACACGGTCATATCACTTCAGGAAAGGGACATCCAAGCCAATATACTTAATACCAGAGCCGGCTGCTTCATCTGAAGCACACTGCAACTATTATAGAACTCATGAGTGGGCGCTCAGCTGACTAAATAATAAGATTTGATTCTTAACTGGGAAAAATCACTGCACCATGAACACAGGCGTCATGACGGAGAAAGGTTCCTAACAAACCAGAAAATGTAGGCAGCTACTTCTAGCACCACCACAACAAGTGCTTAGTGCGCTTGGGATATGCACCGGATAAACAACTAGCACGCTTAGAACAGATTTTAGGCGTCCCCGCAGTATCTGCACACAGATCATGCATCAACACCGAAGGAGATAGCCGGAGCATATACACACCTAGGCGGCGCGTGCGAGAGCAAGCCCGCGGGCCGGGCGCTGGGCTCGACAGACCCGCTTAGGGTTTGGTGGCGTCAGGCGTGGCACCTGGTGGAAGCCTCCCGACGTCAGGAGGAATAGGATCCGAGGCGCGGATAAGAAGCAGAGATGCGGAGATGGTGACAAGCTGCCGGCAGAGCCGGTGGGCGGTGGCTGGTGGCCGGCGCGTCGCTCCGGCAATGGCGTGCGGCCGAGGGAGGGTCAGAGACTCAGAGCAGAGGGAGGGGGAGGCGCGGCGGACAGTGCCAGGATTGCGGGCGAAGGCAACCTTGTCCTAAATCCTAATGGCCGAAACGCGGGCCGGCATATCCCTCGTTTAGGCCCGCGTGCACCACCAACACTAATCTTGCCGGGCGGGCCAAATGGGCTCGTGGTATCCCAGATTCCCAGTCGTACGTACTCCCTCCTTCCATAAACAAGTGTTGTTTGCGGTTCTAAAAAACTTCTTTAACTAAATATATATTAAAAATATAAATATTTATAATATATAATTAGTATTATTAAAATATCTTTAAGTTTGTTTTTTTAATAAATTTATTTGAAGATTCAAACGTTATATATATTTTCTGCAAATCGAGTCAAACTTATGACACGGATATCAACAGAGACAATTATTTAGAAACGGAGAGAATACGTCTCATCGGAAAAATATGCACCTTTGGTCTAATAATAATAATTTTCTTCCTCATTCTTTAAAACCCGTATCTTATTCTCCTCGACTATTATTAAACTGTTTAAAACACCTCAATATCCCTGTTAGAACTCAGAAGTGGTTTTCAAGCAAGTTTGTTTTTAGTTAAAAAAAGCATGGTTAATATACCTCATAAGTTTTAAAACCATGAATTTTTTTTGAACATTTAAAGAATCCAGTAAAATGATTAAGATGGATTAAGATAAGAAAACCTAAATAAAATAATTATATATCATGGAATTATCTCTAGCACCTTCTAAAAAATAGATTTAGATCTATAAAAATGGGGAAAAAGATCTACAAAATTATATAAAATTCCAATTTTCTAAAAGATGTCTAAATCGAAGCTTTCCATGATAAAAACATAAGATGCACTTAACACTAATGTGTTTTGCATTTTTGTTGGTTGATTCTCAAATTTTTGTTGTGGAAAATTTTCAAACAAGTTTAGACATAGATTAGATTGTTTTGAAAAAAATATTTTATGATTTCCCTAGAGCTAAATCTATTTTTAAAAAAAGCTTCTAGAGATGCTTTAACAAGCTTCAAATATTTTATTTGGGTTTATCGTGTCCTAATCTATACCTATGGTTTTTACTGAACTTTTATATGAGCTTACAGGCATTTTTTTGGTTTAAAGACCTTGTCAAATATTTACTATAATTTTTAACTAAAAAATAGTGAAATCACCTTGAAAACAACTTCTAACCCAAGCGATAGTTAAAATGGTTTTGAGAGTTGAGGAGTAATATGTCTAGTTTTAGAGTTTGAGGAAGAAAAACTAGACCACAACAATAGTTTAGTAAGATAACGCATTCTCTCTTGCACAAAGGTTCACTCTTCATATCCTCATTTTGGTTTTGTCTATTTCATTATGCACACTCTAGCAAACTAGCCAAAACTCACTGCATATATCACATTGATTTTTTGGTTTTGTAACTATTTGTAGCGGCATTATTTGTTAGCTAGCTATTTTTCTATTGAGCCAAATAAGGACATGTGTACCTTGTATGTATGCTTATTGTACTCCCCTATTAGTTTGTTCTAAATCGAACTGTACTAATTTTAACCACATCTATAGAAGAAAAACACCAACATGCACAAACATCATGCTAATTTTTTATTAAATCCACTACGCAATGAGAAATAGTGCACTTATCTAGTATTGCAGGCAACGATACATTTTTATAAAATGATCAAAGTTAGAGAACAAGACGTAATGCATACAAAACTAAAAACACTTTATTATATTTAGAACGGATATAGTTTTTATCAAACATTATGACATATCTTGATTTTTTACAAGAAAGAAACGTTAGGTCAAATGTTAGCACCGGTTGCACTACTTTGGTACCTTTGACTATGACAGTGATGCCAACGGTGCCCAGATGATTTCAATCACGTCGATGTTTGATTTTGAACCGTAATTTATGATTGTTGATCTTGATCGTGCACGGATTCAATTCAAAACAACCACCGATACTCGATGCTCAGCAGTCATCAGGCACAAAACAAAAGCATGTCCCAGTGCATTTTCTATTTTCCAGCAACAAAAACCCTACACGAGCCATCGCTGGCAGGTTACTTTAAGCCCACCACACGCGTTAGAGAGCATACATATCTTACACAACATCACAAACACACCACACATGCAAACATCACACAGCCAAAAAACGTGTCTGTTATGCTTACTGAGATGGTAAGCCTGAAATTAATCCTCTTCTTCAGTATTACATTGTGGTGCTGCATCCTAGCTACTGGGTGCTATTTCTGACGTGAACAAGGTTCCTCAGCTCTTCAAATGCATCCATGGTCTCCGGGTCGAAACCTCCAGCAAACTGCCAAAATGAGCCAGGTTTTTTTAGAACACTTGCAGATCTAAATACCGGAGATCATGCACATAATTAATAAGAAAATGTAGGTTCCTTGATTAGCATCAGAGGAAAATAAATCTGTTTAATCACATATGGAACTGGAAACAAGGACGTGTGAAATGCTTCTGTGTATGGTAAGATATTGTTGGCAAAAGACTACTTGCTAATCTGGTCAGTAAGGTATGCACAACGTGCGTGAGAGTTTGCCTTGTGGTAAGTTACTGCTACTGTGTGTTACCTGATGCATCCTGAAGGCAAATCTCACAGCCTGAAGCAGCATGTACTCCAGAGCTGGATCCTTGTTCAGAGGGCCCATGTATTCAAGCTCCATTGCAACCCTTTTCATGTACATCTTTGCTAATTTAACAGAAGCAAACTTTATCTGCAGTCAAGAAGGGGAAAAAGCATAAGGTAGCAATCCAACAATATAAATAGGTATACAGCAGGTCTTTTACAAGACGATGCTACTATATAGGTTCTCATGACAGCAACAGAATCTGCAACTGCTGACAAGGAAACAAAGACGTTCCTGGAGAGGCCACTAACATCCTTAAGCAACAATGCACAAAAATAATGCATTCCATATTCTTAAGGAATAGGACTTTTTGGCGGTCATCATACATTCGTACTAAGCACTCTAACTACTGAAAGATATATATGACAACCTTGGGAAACTAATCAACAGTTAAAGTAGTAATAGATAACAAGCTTTGCTACTCCAGTAAAGTAGTGTAATGCTGCAAGGCCATCAGCAGTTTCCATGCCTAATGGAAGTGCACACTTATAATTTATTTAAACCAGAAAAGGAGCAGTCCGACACATAATATTTACCTTACTAATAAGATTGTTATCAAGCATCCAGTCAGTAGGAATATTAAACTCCTTGCACTGCCTCATCATAGCCTCTCTTGTCCTTAGAAGGTTGTAGACACCTCTCTCGGTCCTGAATTAAGAATAGCAATAAATTTTTCAGTACTTTGTCCAACTTTATGGGTAATAATAATTATTAGGTAGATGCATGTTCATCATATTTCAGTAAACTCGGTCATACTTTTCCGATAGTGTAACCATTTTCTTCAGCGCAATTTCACAGGGCAGGCGTGGATCATCTTTATAGTTTGAAACTTCTGATTCCAACTTCTTCAGGTCCTGGTAGCCGAAAGCTGCCTCTCGTAGAGTGTCTGCCTTCCTCTCAGGCCAATCAAAATGCTTCAACACTGCTCTCTCATCCACCTGGGCGGAAGGTGATTGAGTTAAAGGAATAATTTAAGTGGCAGTTCAAACCGAAAATGATTACTCAGAAATCAGTGAGATTGTAATAAACATACTAGGAAACCAAGTTCATCGTCTAGCCACTTCACAAATGCAACCACATCTTCGATATCTTTGTAGGCTGCACTAGTCACCTCCTTAATCAATGATTTCACAAATTCACCTTGAGTCTCAACATCCGCCTTGATCTGCAGATTAAATAGAAAGATAAAGCAAACAGTTAGTGCCAGAACCAGCCCACTAAAGCTATCTGTATGCTCACCAGATTTCCAATAAGCTAGACTGGGCTCACTACTTACAGCTTGCAAATGGGACGAACGGTTCTCGATTTCACCAATCATGCTACTCCGCACATTTGCAGAGTTAGCTGTTTCACAGATCCCGCCACTCGAAGTATCCTTTTTGGAGTCCCTTCTCATAAGTGAATGGTAGAGCTCTGCGACCTGAGGTGCCCTCTTCATGACCCCAGTACTTTTTGAGGAAAACTTTGGAGGAGGTGGCGGCGGCGGTGGTCGTGGCGGGTTTACAGTCGATCCATTTGATGGACCAGAATTTGACAAAGAAACAGAAGGTCTTGGTGGAGGATTAGGGATGCGCAACACACGCTTTTCAACATCCAGACACTGTGACTTGCATACTTCTGGCTTGCTCAGAACAAATCTTGAACTTTCAGATCGACCAAAATCATACTTGTCCACAAGAAGGTCACGCTTCTCCCTGATTGTAGGATCCTTATCACAGGCAAATGACTCATCTGTTGGATCCGGAAGACTGATAAAGGTATCAGATTGCCTTCTTTTAATGATGTTGAAGTCCTGTGCACAGCCTTTTGGTCCACCAAGTGAGTGCCTACGTGTCGGGCTTCGTGCTTCTGCAGCTTCAATCCATGCCCTATCAAGAAGGGCTTCCTTTTTAGAAGCTTGACAGATCTTATCATTCTGGGACCACTGCTTGATGCGTTCTGCAATGCTGAATTTTATATCAGAACTGTCCTCAGCATTTTTTGCATCACCTTCACCACCATCATCCTCATTAAATGCCATGACACCATTGCAATCTATATCCGTCATTGCTCTAGCTGCTTGATCTGAGTTACAGAGCTCATGGCGTAGACATGAATTGATCCACCGAAGATAAGCAAGCTCCTCAACCTCTGTTAGCCGACTCATTTGCAATCCCTCAACTTGCTTGCTGAGGTTAGCATTTGTGTGCCTCAGCAAAGATGCCTCAGCTTGAACCTTGGCAACTATATCATTCTGGTGACAGTATTTAAAGCACACAAAACAAAAATTAGTTGAAATATTTTCCATACAAAGTACAAACAGAAAGAATAAAATTCAAGCAATGGTACCTCTGCACTCTTCTCAAGGCCAGCCAATTTGGATTCAGCTGAAGAGAGCTTAATTGCAAGATTTCGTTTCTGAAACTGTAGCTCTTTGTTTAACCGGCGTAGTTCAACAACTTCAAACTCCAAATTTTCTGAAAGTGTATTGTCCCCATTTACACTAGATATCCGGTTGCCATGGCTATCTAATCTTACATTTTCTTCATGATGCTCTACCATAGAAGATAGAGCTGATAATTGTTCAGAAATGCTTGTTTTATCAGCTTCTAATGAAGTCTTCAATCGTGCAAGCCTGTCAACTTCATCCCTCATAGAATCAAGCTCCTTCTCAAGTTCTGAAACTTTTGGGTTTTCAATGGACTGCCGCAATTCTGACTGTAATGCTAATTCCCTTTCTTTTGACTCACGTAGTTGCTCCCTGAGATGATCCAGCTCAAGAAAAAGATCATGGGATGCTGGGGACCTAATATTGTGGCAATCAAAGACATGGGGGTGGACTTGAGCACCAGCAGGTGAACAAGGGAAATCTCCTATAAGGGATCTTTTAACCCTGGAATGGTACGGGATCTGTTGGTTTGTTTGATTGACATTTTCGACACTTGCAAGAGGTGGTTTTTTGCTTGCAATTGCTGCTGTCTTCTTGGTTTTCTTGTCTGCTGTAAAACCTTTGACAATTTGGGAACCCCATGAGGATCCAAACTTAGGTTTCAGAGAACTTGAATTGCTTTTGGAATCAACCCTCGATCTGCAAGGCTTTGTTTGGTTGTCAAACATGATTTCCTCTTTCATCTTTTCCCTGGATTACCAGTTTACCACACTCCAAGCACCATTCAACACTGCACATAAATGAGGAAATTTGTTACTGATATATGTAGCAGCCAATGTCACCACAAGGAAAATAGAAATCAATAATATGGTCAACTGATTTGTGAAAGAGCTAGAGGATTATGTGTCCATTTTCAAACTCTCTCTATATAGCCGCACCCAACATTTAACAACATCCATCAAACTCAGTATTCGGCCGAAGAAACTCTTGTCAGTAACTCTAAGCATGACACAGAACAGACCATTTAAGTTTCAACCCCAAAAGCTTCCTTAGGGATTAAGTTGACTACACCTATGCCTGCACACTTATGTGAAACAAAAATAGATTACACAGGCCTGAACAGTCAAGTTTACCACTTTTGAGTAATCATCTCATTGTGAGTCGCTGGATTCCAAAATCTTTCTGGCAACAGAATACATAAATAAAAGTATTGAGGAGGTAAACACATGTTTTCTACTACTACAAGGAAAAGGGAAGGGCCAAACAAACAAATTTAGGACATGGATACTGCGATTGAGTCAGATCCAGGTAAAAATAGCTTGCATTGAGATTTGGGGGTGCCCTGTTCCGCACAGATGGAAGGGGAGAGAAGGGGCGGACATACCAGGAGGGTGGTCGTCGCCGGCCCAGCGAAGGGGGCGTCGCCGGTCGTCCAGTCGTCGGCAGAGGCAGGAAAGGAAGGACCAAAAATACAGCTATATAGAAAAAAAAATGATACTGAAATCCCCCAACCCCAACCCTAAGCAGCTCAAATCCGCGGCATTCCACTCCACCAGAACGAACCTCGAATCAGCTCAACCTGGTTATGCCCGCAAAGAACCCCGAATCAGTTCAACCTATCTACTCCAAAGACCGCCGCCACGACCGCCCTGGCCGCCGGCGTTCAGAATACTGAGGCAGCGAGCAACTGGCACTAGGAGTAGCGGCAGTGGCGCTGTAGGTAATTACAATAAATTAAGGTATGTGAAGGAGCCGCGGAGAAGGATGGACTGGAAACAAACAAGGATGGTGCTTCGGATGCTTGCCTCGCCGACTCGCCCCAAGACGAGGAGGGAATCCGTCCCCCACGCGCGGATTTTTCAGTGGATTCCTCCCGGGTTCCGAGATGCCACGCGACCGCCTCGACCCTCGCCTCGAGGTCTTGCTCCCGTGGAGAAGAGAGAGAGAAGGCAATGGAGGAGGAAGGGGGCTTTTGAATTTTGAAATCGGAGATGGGGAAGAAAAAGGCGAGTAGCCGTAGCATAGCAAAGCGTAGGTGCAGCACGCGAGCTGTGGCCTGTGGGGGCAGGCCAAGGCCAGAGCAGAGGCAGAACAGGGAGCTTACTGACATGTGGGGTCCTCTGTTGTCCGGTGGTCGGCTTCAGGCATTTTGCCTGATTTTTCGCTCCTCTGTCCACTTCACCAGGGGTCATGGTCAGAACAACCACAATGCGTAAAAATAAACATTATGAGCATTCTATATCCTCTAGCAATACTACGACAGAAAAAAGAACATCGGTAGTACTATAGTTTAGCGGTAATAAACAATAAACTAATTTTCTCTTCCTCTCCGTCAATATAAAAGGGGGATGATCTAAGAGCTAATGATTAGCTTATGTTTTTGGATACCAATTTACAAAACCTAAACGTGGGCTAATTTTGGACTAAAAAGAGCTAATGAGAGCTAATTGATGGTTAGAGTTCATTAGTTCTTGTTAGCCCATAATTAGTTCACATTTAATCTATTTTTATAAGATGGACTAATTTTTAGCCCTGTGGTCCAAATGGCCATCCTCAATGAGAATTTTATGGCTCGGTTTTCAACATAATTATATTTTAAAAACAGTATATAAGAGTTTTATCCACACGAAACTCTCTCTACTCCCATAAAACTCTCATCGTCTCTTTTCATTAATACAATGTGACATCAATATAGTTAATGCACATAAAACTTTGATGAAACTCCATTGAGAATGCCTTGAATACATACATTGCTCTTGCCCTTATAACCCTATTTCAAGCTTAATTAAATACTCCTCCATACAAGACAAACAGTATAAGTATTCTTTTTCCATTTTAAAAATATAGAATAATCACATCTTAAATTTTGTCCACGTCTGCTATCAACCTTTGACTTGCCTTAACACAAAGGACCTAGCATGCTCTGCGTGTGCGTCGAGAGAGAGAGAGAGAGAGAGAGAGGTGTTGGAGAAGCGAGAGGTGAGAAAGGCTCTTGTGAGAGGGAGAGGCCGAGATGATGTCTAAACCCTGAGTTCTCAATATATATATAATGTATGTAGTTAACGGTTTTTTTGGGTTTTGGGTTATTTTTTGAGACAAACCTGTTGATAGACTCGCCTCTGAAAATAACTTTTATTTTCGAAGACAAACCTCCGCATCTGTTAATGGATTTGAGATAGCTATTTTTTATCGACTCCGTAAGTCCATTTTGAAAAACAAGCATTTTGTGACCGTCTTAAAAAATCCTTGAAAGTTTTAGGAGACAAATGAATTTTATGACAGCCTCTGTTAATAATTGTATAGTGTCACGAGATCGTTTATGCTCTAGTGGGGTATGCTATTGGTCACGTAGAGATTGGAATAAGAATCGTCCACCAACCATCTTGTTTTTTTTTTATTGATAGGTGACTACCGAGTGACGGCTTGTATATTTTGGTTTGGCAGTGGAAATAGACTCTGCATGCTCGACAATGAGCGTACATGTATGCTAACCAGTGTGTTACCAGACTTGCACGCCCTATACTAGGAATAGGATTATCATGACTCATGACGAATCTTCTCCTATACTACATTGATGAATTGAAAGAAAGGTGATTGGCAAGCTTTAATTTATTGGGTAGAGGTCAGGATCTAAATTGTTTTGCAAATAATCGATCTATTCTGATCCAAATTCGTGATATTTGCAAGCAACAGTGATGTAAACAATGTTATTCCCCAATTATATTGTGGCAACCCATGGAAGGAATATAGGAACATATATAGTACCTTTTTAAAAGGTTTCCACACACTTTGAGATAATGTTTCTCTTATTCTAGTTAGATCAGAGAATTTAATACTAACTTTGTTGTTGAAATATGGGCTCGGATCCGGCATGTTATTGTTCCTTGTTACCTTGTCTTAAAGTAAATTCTTTTTGTTGCCTCACGAAAATTTCTTTCTTCCAATGAAATTATTCAAGTATAAAAATATATTTTAAGATTATTTTTTCTTTTGCAAGTGGTACAATAACTCTCTCAATACTTGAGCTTTTTAGCAAATGGCAAGTTATATTTTATCTAGAAATACAATAGGCCAAGAATGCGACAGAAAACGAAGTAATCTCTCCCTTTTACTCTGAGATAGACTTTCTTTTTTCTTTATTATATTTAAATAAAATAAGAAAAGAATATATATTGCTTCCATATGAGTCATTGAAAATTTGGAAAAAAGTTGATGCTATTGCTATTGTATACCGCCTTGTTCGCAGCATCGGCCGGCTTATCACCCAAAAAACGACCAAACGAACAAGCCGGTAGTTATCTTCTGTCAACTCCATTTGCCAATTGTAGGCCGAAATGCAAATAAGCACCGGTATCAAGTACCAACTGGGAATATCCTCTCACAAATATCACTAGTATATTTATCCGTGCTAACGCTACGGGTTATATTTCGTCCAAAGTTAATTCTATCAAATTTGAAGTACTTCACTAAGATTTAGTCAGAAGCATAATTTGCAAAAAAAAGAGCAATGCAAGTTCAAAAGGCATATAGACGTCTTTTGTCAAAAAAATAAGAATTCAATCCCATTTTATAAAAAATTATATATGACAAAAAATTACTAAAATATATCGTCCCTTCCATGAAACTGTACCTAGGCGCCCGCCCCCACTCGTGCACCATATATAAAAAATCATATATAAAAAAATACTGAAATATATGAATCTTTAGTTCTATCCTGGTGAAATGATGCTATTGCTAATTGAAATGATCAGAAAAAACATTATCTATACCAAACATTAATTATTATATAGTTTTGAGCTTTGAACTTACAATTACAAGTTATTCTGGGTAGCCCGTAAAGGAAAGCAACCAAAGAGCTGGTTATACAAAAAATATGTACAACAAATAATAAAAAAAACTAGTCCATATGAAAGCAGTAGCAATATATATATCAGTCACAAATGTTTTAGTAGCACTAAAAAAGATGCGGCCTTTGCTTCATGATATCTGATTATATGAAACATTGAGAAGAACATTTCCTATCAAAAAGTGGCTGCCATATGAATACCTCAGCTTGAGTCAGAAAGCAACTTGAGAATTGATCGTGGTGCCGCGCGACCTTAAATTAGCCTTCGGATATTGTTGAGGCAGGGCGATGACTTCTGATCGATCGTCTCCCTGTTTAAAGATTAAATCTTTTTTTTCATCAATCAATCAAAAAAAAATAATCAAACGAATGGAATACGTGGTGCGGCAGGATCTTGAATTAGCCTCCGGATATTATTGAGGCAGGGCAACGTGCCTCAATCTGAAGGAGCCTCGATTTGATGGATCGTTGAAGGAGCCTCAGATCGGATACAACGGCTACGTCTTTCACGAACGGATTACGTGGCCGCGCGAGCTGATCGGGACCCGCCGTGCGTCTCCAATACACGGGAGCCGCCGTGTGTCAGCAATACAGGCTGCGTCTCTTCGTCGTGCTCTCATGCGGGCGTAATCGGGAGCCGCCATGCTCTCGTGAGGGCGTGACCGAGACCCGTTATATCGCGGGATTGGACGCCGTACTGGTGAGGAAAAAACATGAATAATCAAGACAATTCCAGGATTCAAACTCTGGTCGTGGCGTTGTGTGTGGTGAGAGCGTGGGAGAGTGGGAAACGGTTTCTAACTTTTTAATCTTAGTCGTTGCATCCGTAGTAATTGTACTGTGAGTCGTTAATTTTGAAGGAGGGAAGTGGCACGGAGAAATTTTCAATTATAGTAGAGATTACGAGTAATAAAGACACATTTAAAGTTCTACGATACGATAACACACAGTAGATCGACTTTAAGTTAGAATCACACTAAAAATTTAATTAGAGTTTTA